>JAADYH010000179.1:0-31579 GCA_023338125.1 Phytopythium aichiense
CAACCTCGCAGGTTGTCACGGACGGTGGCGCTAGTCACCCGACAAAGCTCAACTTGAGTCTTTTGCTTGCGTCAGCCACGCCCACTCGCCAATCCGCCGGCAGCCCGCCGAGATCACCGCCTTCCTCCCGGTTTAGTCGCCTCCGCTGCGGCTCCGCGACGCCCGACCGACCGGCAGGATGGAGACGCTCGCGCACGGCATCGCTGGGAGTCTGGTGGGTCCAATTGCGCGCGTTGGGGCGGTCGTTGAAGCCTGCTAATGCCGCGAGGAACGCGTGATTGCCTGTCTGCAGGGCGGCATGGTGGCCATGGGCCTGCTCTACCCGCTGGACCAGATCAAGACCATCATGCAAGGTACCGGCGTCGCGGTCCTGTTTCTCTGTCAGTGTGCGACGAGGCGCTGACGAATGTGCGGCAGTGGAGGGCAAGGCGGCGATGGAGGAGCTGGAGGGCGAGGCCGAAACCGGCGAGCAGGAGGAGAAGAGCGACGCGGCACGGACGCGCACGGCCCCGCCCGCGGGCTTCTGGCGGCAGGCTCTGGCCATCGTGCGCGCCAAGAAGCTGGGCGTGTACCAGGGCCACGTGTCGACGCAGGTCGCGCTGGGCGGGTCCAACTTCGTCTACTTCTTCTGCTACAACGGGCTCAAGAGCGCGCTGCTCAAGCGGATGGCGCGCGCCGGGCGGCCCCAAGCGAACGGCGCCATCTCGCCGGCGCAGAACCTCGTGCTCTCGTGTCTCGCCGGCGTCATCAACGTGTACGTGTGCGCGCCGCTGTGGGTGGCCAACATGCGGCTCAAGTCCAAGGACCACGCCAAGTACGCCGGCGTGTGGGATTGCCTGCGCAAGGTGACGGCCAGCGAGGGCCTGCTGTCGCTTTGGAACGGCACGCTCGCGTCGCTCATGCTCGTGTCCAACCCGGTGATCCACTACGTGAGCTACGAGCGCATGAAGCTCGCGCTGCAGCACAAGCGGCTGGCGGAGAACCCCAAGGCGCGCGGTGCGCTCACGGCCATGGAGATCTTTATGCTCGGCGCGCTCGCCAAGTCCCTCACCACGGTCGTCACGTACCCGCTGCAGGTCGCGCAGTCGCTTATGCGCGTGCAGGAGGCGTCCAATGCCAAGCAACTCGCGGCGAACGCATCGAGCGCCAGCCCGTCGCCGACGCCACCCAAGGCGCAGAGTCTGTCGGGCTGTCTGGCGCAGATCTACCACGACAACGGCGTGCGCGGCTACTTCGCCGGGATCGAGGCCAAGCTGCTGCAGACGGTGCTCACGGCGGCCATCTCGCTCGTCACGTACGAGAAGCTGCTGGCCATCATCCTCGTGCTGCTACGGCAGGGCTCGCGCAAGGCCCTCGTGGAGAAGGCCGCCGCGTAGACGCGAGGCTGGCGAGAGTCGGACGTCACAAGCCGTCAGTCTGTGTGTTGGTGGGTGTCGGTGACCAGCGTGAGCGTGTCTATAAGATCTGTTTGCTATCGCTTCTGGCAGTATCTTGCACGGGCTTCCTCGACGCTCTTCACTTCTTGCCGACCTGCTTCAGGTGCACCATTTGCCGCCGGAACTCCATCACGGGCACCGCCGGCGACCCTCCTGTGTTTCGTCCAGGCCACTCGTCAAATATGAGCAAGTGTGCTCTGCAGCACACAGAACTGTCGGCAATGGACGCACCATAGGTGGCGTCTGGCGCTAGGTCGTTCATGACGCCGCTCTTGGCGGCGATGCGTACGTTGTCTCCGATCGTCAGGTGCTGCGCGATGCCCACTTGCCCGCCCACGTGAACGTTATCCCCGAGCGTCGTGCTGCCGGCGATGCCCGTCTGTGCGGCGATCACGCAGCCGCGGCCGAGCTGCACGTTGTGTCCAATCTGGATCTGTGCGGCGGCCAAGCATCAGAGCGTCACTCACCCAAAACCCGCCAAGTGTCCGGTTGCTCAGCCTACCAAGTTGTCGAGCTTGCAACCGCGGCCGATGACCGTGTTGCGCCAGCTGCCGCGGTCGATCGTGCAGTTCGCCCTGTTAACGTGAACGTAGCGCGTGAGATTCAGTCGAGAGAGAGAGCGAGTAGCCAGCCAATGGCGTGGCGGGAGAAGAAGCCGACAGACCCGATCTCGACGTGGTCCTGCACCTCAACGCGCAGCTCCTGCGGCTTCTTGGCGTGCTGTCCGCGCGCGTCCAGCTGGAAGCCAAACCCGTCCTGCGCACGGCGACCACAGATGTACAGTTGTCAGCGAACGAACTTCGTGGCCAACAGCAGAGCACCAGTGCGCCGACCTGTCCGATGCGCGCGCCAGGGTGCACGACGACGTGGCTCCCGACCGAACAGTTGTGCAACGAGACACTATCGCCAATGAACGAGTTGTCGCCGACCTCCACGTCCTCGCCCACGACCGAAAACGCGCCGATGCGGCAACGAGCGCCGATCTGCTCGTCCACCACCCGCTCTTCATTTTAGCGACGGATGCGACTGACCCAGTCGACCACAAGAGCGCAGACCTTGGCCGACGGGTGGACCGACGCCAGCGGAGATAACCCAGATGAGCTCCAGCGAGCGCCCAACAGCCGCAGCCCCAGCCGCGGCCGGACGCCGTGGAGAGCGGCATCGACACGGACCAAGCGCGCCATATTCACGGTGATCAGCAATGAAGGGATTGGGATCGGGATCAGACCGGCTCAGACGAGCAGCGACACAATGTGTTCTCAGAAGCTCATCTGACTCTGATGCGCTCACACGTCGCAGAGCGGCGGACTGCAACTGCAACCAGGTCAAGTTCAGAGTTATTATTACTTTCCACTGACGTTGCTGCTGGTTATATACTGCCGGCACGCACACCCGCGGTCTCGCTGGGCTTGCGCATGTTGGCGATGCCCTGATCCCAGCTCGCGCGCCACTTGACCTCGTCCTCCAGCCTCTCGTGGGCGACGTGCGCCACCTCGCGCAGCTCGCCCACGCAGAAACCGACCCAGTCCGCGTGCGCCGCATCTCGCGCACGGACAAGCGCGCGGTGGGCCGGTGTCAGCAGCGCCTCGCACGCTCCGTCACCGCCACTAACACTCGCGACAGCAGAGGCGACGGGTTCGTCGCCGACGGCTTGCCCCCACGCCTCGTCGTCCTGAGCAGCAGCAGCCTGGGCTTCGTGGTACGCGCGGCCCACACCGAAGCTCGGGATGCCGCCATACGCGCGCTTCGGGAACCGCGGCACCTCGCCGAGCTGTCGAAGCGCTTCCAGCTCTTTGTCGGTCCGTGGGACCTCCTTCGGGTCCCCCGTCTCGAGCACGCGTGCAATCTTCCGCAGCCGTTTAAGCGACTTGCGTTTGTCCTTGGACAGCGGCTCCCCGCTGAGCTGCTTCACATCCTCTAGTCCCATGACGATCGTGTCCAGCAGCTGCATGAGGCACCGCGACAGAGACAGGAGCTCGAGTTCGAACGCAACTGCCAAGTGTGACTGGGACCCCAGCGACGAAGCTCGGAACTCGCGAAGCGCCTTGACTGCGGCGACTGACCGCTCGCTCTCCCGAACTCGCAGACCCTCCAGCAAGGCAGCGTTGTTGGCACTACTTAGCTGAGGCCGCAGCTCCGAGGTGTGTTGGGCCTTGGTCGCCGCGAACTGTTGACACTGCGCGTCGATCGCCGTCAATAGAGTCGAGTTCTGACGCTTGGCGTCGCGCTTTGCTCGTGCTAGCAGGTCCGAGATTGCGACGCCCGGAGCCACTAGCAGTAGCTCGCTCAGTTTGCGCAGCTGGTCATGAAATGCCGTCTCCTGCTGAGCAACGAACACCCGTGCTTTGTCCATCTGCGCAGTCAAGTACTCCTCCAGCGCGTCGGGCACACCCGAAGGCGGCAGCTCGTCAGTCTTGCCTTCCTGCTGGAACAGAGCCTTGGTGTCGCTGCGGCATTGCTCGCTCACGTGGCTCACGAACGCCAAGAAGCCGCCCGGAGGAGGTTTGACGCGGTCCAGCTCGTCCACGACGTCGATGTCCCGCACCACAAGAGCGTCCGCATCACCCGGACGTGGACAGAACTCGAGGGGCAGCGGCTCCAGCTGGCTCGTGTTGCAGAGCAAGCCGAAGTACACGCCGCGCTGGTAGATCTTGGCCCGCAGCTGCATGAGCGCGACGAGGATCGCGCGGCTTCGCTCCTCTTCGTCTTGCTCCTTGCTCTTCGAGCTGTCGGATGCGTCTTGGTCACCGCACAGTGACTCCAATGACGAAACCAACTGGTCGATCGAGGCCGACTTGTCCTCGCACCGCGTCACCTCGGAGCGGAACTTCTCCTGTGCCGCGCGGCGCGGGAGACCGAATTTCTGGCCAAGTCCCTCTTTCATGGACAGCGTCTGCATACACGCCTGGCATCGGGTTTTGAACGCAGGCCACATGGCCAGAGCGCGCTCTAGGTCGGCGCGGATTTCACCGACCTGCGCGCTTCGCAGCGAGATCTGGTCCCGCGCTTGCTGTTCGACTCCGTCGAGCACGCGCTGAATCTGAGCGACCTCCTCGGGGTGGTAGTCGCAGCCGCTGATCACCTCGCACCCGCTCAGGTCCGGGAACACCTGTGAGGCGCACGCACGCACGAACTCGCTGCTCGATGTGATGAGTGCAGTGGTGTCGCTGTCGATCAGACCGGTCAGAGACGCCAACTTGTCGTGGCTCGCGCTCTTGAGTGCTGCCAGGCCCTTCTTGGCGCGCGCCTCGAGGCCCTGGAGTGCCGCGAGACTCGCCTGGAGCGGCAACTGCGCCTGGAACGAGACCTGAGCGTCCCGCTCGCGCGCAATCTCGCGCACGACCTCGGCCGCTTTACGGTCGAAGACACGCTGTTGGGACTCGACCCGCGACTGCAACGCACGCACGTGGCGATCGGTGCGCTGGCGATGACTCTCAAGCTCGCCGAGTCGCGGCTGGAAGAGCTGCACGTCAAGCCGCCCGCGCCGTGGCCAGTGCGTGCGCAGTCTCTCTTCCAGCAGCGCCGCCGCCGCCTCAAACCGCTGCCCGCGCGTTTGTGAGAGCACAGTCGACGCGGCGACGCCCTCGGAGTCATACTTGGACAGCACGGCGTCTCGGAACGACTCGACCAGCGGCTGGAGATAGTTCAGCGGGATCTCGAGCGACAGCCAGTCTCGTTGGAGCTGTCCGTCGATCTCGGATCGCTGCAGATCCGGAGTCGTTTCCTGCGGTGGTTCGTCAGTGGTGGCTCCGTCATCAGCTGTCGCTCGTGGTGTTGGAGACGGAGACGATGTCGGGCTTCCCGCTTCCACCACCACCGCGTCGGACTCAGTCTTCACATCCATCGCTTCGCTTTCGTCTTCCTCGTCTCCAGCGCTGAGGATCTGCTCCACAAGCGCTGACACGCTCTTCAGGCACCGCAGCTCCGCTCCTGACGGTAGTCGATACACCTCCAGCGCCTCCAAGTCCAGGTGAGACTCGCCGGTTTGTTTGGCAGTGGATGGTGCGTCCGTGTGGGTCTCGCTGCTGTTTGGCACTGTTCCCTCCCCTTCCGTGCTACCTGCCTCGCTCGATGGCGGCGGCGGCGGGGCCACCAACTCCTCGACGTGCTTCACACTCAAGAACGCGTCCAAGTCGCTCTGCTCCATCCCAGTCTTCGCGCCAGGCAAGATCGGCACCGCCAACCCGAGCAGCGCCGACAGATTCCGCAGGAACAGCAGACGTTGCGCGTCGGCCGCGACGACGTTGTGCTCACTGGCAACCCGAACACGCGCCTCGTATGCCCGGTACTCGCCTTCCATGCGCGCAAGAAGCTCTGCGCACCTATGGAATCCGGCGTGCAGCTCGTGTTGGTCTGGCGCGTGGCGCACTGCGGCACAGCTCTGCGAGTATTGGGCCTCCATGTCGCCTAGGACGTCGTCGTCACGCTCCTTGAGCGTGTCAAGCAGGTCGAGCACGCTCAGATCAACGTACGTGGCGCGCGCTCGGCTCTTCTCGACGGTCGACACGACGTCCAGGTGGAACTTGACCATCTTCTCGCATTGCGCGTGCAGCAACGCGCTCTGGTGCTCCATGCGACGCCCGATCTCTTCGAGGAATAGGCGACCGGCGCGCTGCTGTGAGGTCAGCAAGTCGTCGCACTCGCGGTGCACAACGTCGTCCACAACGCGGTTCGCAACGCTTTGGAGAGCGAGCTGGTCGCTGATGAACTGCAGGTGCTGCTGCATCGACAGGGGCAGTTCGGACGCGAACACGAGCGCCGCAAGCCGACGCTGGATGCGGCGCACCGCCTGCAGGTCGATCTGGCAGCTGGAGTCCGTGCTAGGGATGGTCGCACCTGTTCTTCTAATGCCCGTGGTCGATGGCGGTGACCCCGGAGCCGCCGCTGTCGCTGAAATCGTCCGCGTCGACGACTGTTTGCTGGTTGGTGAGCGAGTTAGAGCTGATGACGAGGACAAAGTGCCGTCCGGTGCCATCGCCGTGATCATCGTGCTGCTCGTTGCCGACTCACCGCTCTCCGGAACCAACACACTCAGCTGAGCCGCCAGCGTCTCCACTTCCTCCTTGAACGTGTCACTGATACCCTCGAGGCCAAGCAGGATCTGCATCTGCGTCTGGAGCACAGAGATGAGCGCAGGCATCTCGGCTTTGCTGGCCTTGCGGATCTTGTCAAGTGTTGTCTGCAGCGCACGGCGCTCGGCGCCTTTGCCTTGCGCCTCCATGACACTCTCAAGAGGAAGTGCGCTCAGAAGAACCCGCACCGAGCTACACAGCGGGTCGAGATGTCTCTCGTAGATGAGCTCCGCCACGTTCAGCCTCTTGATGATGCTGTCCAGCTCGCCGCGCAGCCCGCCAGCCATGCGGAAGAAGTCCTCGAGGGCCACACCCTCGACTGTCAGCATCTGCTCAAGCGCCAGCTTGGCCTCGTCGATCTCGCCTTCTTTCGCCATGGCGCCGAACCCGTGCAGTTCCAGACGCAGAGCCTCTTGGAGGGCTTGTGCGTCCTGCACTCGATGGTCGTGGGTGCTCCGCAGATCCGAGAAGAAGGCCTGGTTGGCGTCCTCTTCTTGCTGCTGCGCGGCTTGCAGTCGCTCCAACACTTGTTGCACGCGATCGGACGTGAGCGCCGCGCTTTCCCCTTCCAACTCCCTCAGTGCTGCAAGTCGCTGCTCGTCGTGGACTTGCTGCTGATGCGACCGGATCGCCTCCATGATGCCCCGACGATCCTCCGGATCCTTGAACGCCGGTGAGTTGAGAGTCTGCTTGAAGACTTCGATCGCGCGTGCATGACGCAGCGCGCGCCAGCGATCCAGGGCCTGCTCCCACGACAGCCGCGTGCGCACGAACACATCGACGTTGGCCGTCGCCAAGCGCGCCACGAGGTCCGCGTACACCTTGCGGTTGGCGATCACGACGACATTGACCTGGTACGCCTCGCCCTCGATGATGCGCTCGACTTCGGGCCCGAGCGCGTGCGCGATCTCCATGAGGGTGAACGTCATCTGCTGCAGCTGCGCGCGGACGTCGCGGACACGCGACTCCTCGATCCGTTCGAGCTCGACCGCGAACTGGCCGATCAGCTGCGTGCGCTGCTTGGTCAGCGCCTCGAGTCGATCCCACGCGTCGGTGATCGCGCTCTTGTCTGCGACGAGCAGCCGCGCGCGATCCCGCAGCTCCTGATTGTCGATGAACGCTAACCGCGCGTCGATGTCCGCGAGAGACTCCTTGACGCGATCGAACGTCGCGATGAGCGTCGCCTCGATGTGCTCGCTGATGTCCTTCACCGCGCTTTCATACCGCTCCAGCTCCCGCATGTGTGCGTCGCGTCGACGCAGCGCGTTCTGCTTGATTTGATTGTGTTCATCATGTAGCGGGTTGTCTGGCGAAGGTAGGTCGTCGCTGTAGTGGCGGCTGGCGATCACTTGATGCTCGAGCTGGCGCACCTGGGCGACCATGAGTTCCTGCTCGGTTGGCGGCCGGGTCTTGACAGTCTTGAAGTCCACACCCGTGTCTCGGTCCGTGTCGCCTTCATTGTCGTCGATTCCTCCGGCAACGCGCTGCTGCTGCTCCGTGAGGTAGACGGACGCCGAGCGCGCCTTCTTCTGATTGAGCGCGTGCAAGAGGTTGACTTCGGCCTGGGATCTCAGAGCCATGGCATCGGACCACACCAGCGCTTGAGCCTCGCGTCTGTCAGTGACCACCAGCAGGAGGGGAACAGCACAGTGCAGCACATTCAGACGCCAACGGGAAGGAAACGACCGACTGGCCGCGCACAGGCGACAAAGCTATATTCGTCTGCAGTTGCGGGCGGTGGCCGTTCGTTTCCTCTAGTAGCAAAATACACGAAAGCAGAGTGAGCGCACGCGTGCCACGCCCCGGTCAGTTGGCCCACCACGAGGTCAGCCCCAAGCCGTCCTCGTCGATGGTTCCCTGCGTCATGCAGGCGATCAGCGACCGGTTAGATCCAATCCATGACACGTATCCGCCATCGGTCCATCGCTCGCGAAACCCACCAGAATGTGGATGGCGGACGGCGTGGGGTCGCTGTCCGACAGGTCGACGCTGGACGACCGCCGGCGCGCGAGCGCCTGCCGCATGTCGCCGGCGCTGACCTCCTGCTCGCCCTTGTCGCTCGCCTCGGTCGTCGTCGCCTGGATGCCTGCACCACTCCGTCGTCAGCCATTGGCCACGCACTGATTTGTCCTCGACTACCGATCACACATTGAGCGAGAGCGCACCCTTGGCCGTCTTGGTGACGCGCGTGAAGTTGATGTTGGTCACGCGGAAGCGGATCTCCTCGTGCAGGTCCATGTAGAACTTCTCTGTGGCGCGCAGTCGGTCAACACAAGCAGCGGGTCGGCGTTAGCGGTCGGTCGCTCGGCCCGGAAGCCCACGCGGTTGGTTGCTCACCTTGCGACTCGGAGTACTTCCACACCCACAGGCGCTCGGCCGTGTCACTGCCGCGCACAAGCCACGAGCGTCAGTCTCCGCCCGATCTCCGCCCGGTCTCCGTGCGCTCCGACACTCGACACGCACAAGTAGGACGGCGTCTGCAGCGCGTAGGACGGGATGATGATATCCTGCACAAAATCCATGGACACTGTCGACCGCGGGCGTCAGGAGACGATCACAGTCACTGCAGCACCTCGAACTTGGACGGTGAACACGTAGGAGACGCACCGCGAATGTGCTCCTCGGTGCAGCTGACGATGCGGCCCTTGAGCACCTCGCCGACGAACGGGCGGAAGACGACCATGCGGAACTCGACCTGCGAGTGCGACGTGCCGTCCGCCGGGTGCACGAACGCGTCGCCGATGTGCACGAAGTCGTAGAGCGTGACGCAGAGGCCCACGTCCGCCACCACCTTGTTGGCGTACTTGCGGTCGATCTCCTCCACCAGCACCTGCGTGTAGTCGGCGTCGAACAGCGCCGGCGCCACCGGGATGACGTCCGACAGCCGCGTCAGCACGAACATGCTCGCTGCCTGCAGGTTCACCTCGTGTGCTCCGAGATGCGGTTCGGCAGGTCGGTCAATCGCCTTGTGACCATTGGCATGAAAAGCGCAGGTTACGCGAAAGGGTACAGCAGCAAGAGTGATGGTTGACAATACAGAGTGAATGATTTGTAGATTTTTATTTTGCAATATTTCATATACTTCAATTCTTGAACTCGGTGTTCATAAGCCCATTCAATCTTCTAAAAGTGGGGAGGCGGAATATCGAAAAATGCAATCTTGCGTAAATTACTTGGTCCAAGCGTACCCTAGGGTACACTTCCGAAAGGTCCGATAACCCAGAAGCAAACACCCAAACATCCATAAGTCAACAATTGGATTTCAGATTGAGCAATATTCGGATTTCTATTGAATCATTGCTTTCGTTATTTTATGATTTGAATGTTATGTCCTCATTATTGGCACCACAGCCACCACTTGTCGCGCGAAGGTCGCGCGACTGTTGGGATGAACCAGCACAGCGAACAAGATGGACGGACGGTCACCAAGCAGCGGGCATTCATTCCAGAGCCGTCCGCTCGATCGACAAGCTCAGGGTGACATTTCCTCACTCGGCCATGCGCTCCGCTTCGCTGCCCGGGTCGCTGTCCACTTCCGCGGCCTCGTCACCGCTCATGAGCCCGGCGGAGGCCAAGGTGGCGGCGTACGGCGCGCTCTCGAGCTCGCAGCACGAGCGCGTGCGGTCGCTGGTGAGCCAGGAGGAGGCGGCCGCCACCGCTGCGCACCGGTCGCCGCTCGCGCACGCCTTCTTCCCGCATAAGGACGACCTGTTCACGGAGAGCAGCGCGCCGGCCTCGCTCTCGCGCAAGGTGCAGCTGGCCATTAACTCGTCGCTCGCCATCAACATTGTACGTTGGCGCTAGCGGTGGTCGCAATCTTTGCAGTCCTGCTGGTGGCAGCGGACGAGGGACCCATGGCATCGCGTCGCGTGCAGGTGCTGGCGGTGGCCAAGACGTACGCGGCGTACATCAGCGGCTCGCTGGCCGTGCTGTCGTCGCTCGTGGACTCGATCCTGGACCTGGCGTCGCAAGCACTCTTCTGGTACTCGGACAAGCGCATGCACACCAAGGACGTCAAGTACCCGGCGGGCCGCCGCCGCCTCGAGCCCATCGCCGTCATCATTTCGGCCACGCTCATGGGCATGGCAGGTGCGTCTTGATGCTCTCGTTGGTTGGTTGCCAGCGTGTGGCTCGTGACTGACAGAGGAGGTCGCTGGCGCAGCCATTGAGGTGATCCAGAAGTCGGTCGAGACGCTCATCACGGGCTATGAGGGCAAGCTGCCGGAGATGGACATCTCGCGCGCGACGCTCGTCGTGCTGCTCGTGGCCATCGCCGCCAAAATCTTTCTGTGGATCATCTGCAGTCGGATCGCGGCTCAGTCGCCGTCCGCCGACGCTCTCGCCCAGGTGCGTCCTGCTCTCCTGCTTGACTAGATGACGCGTTGCAGTCCTGCTCACCAGGGCATTGACCTCGGGTGCGTTCGGAATCGATAGGACCACCGCAACGACGTGTTTAGCAACTCGACCGCGATCGTTGCGGCCGGGCTGGCCAACTGGCGCAGCAGCCTTTGGTACCTCGACTCGGCAGGTGCCATTGCTATCTCCATCTACATCGCCATCAGTTGGCTCGAGACGGGCAAGGAGCAGGTCGAGCGCCTCATTGGACTGCGTACGTGATGCGTGCGTCGTCCGTATCTTGCCATCTCATCCGAGTGCGTTGCGGACTGACACTCATCTTTTCGACACTTGCGGGCAATGCTCTATGCTCGTATCCGCCACAATCCACCCAGAGGCGAGCCAGGAGTTCATCGACGAGGTGCGAGTGCTGGCGGACATGCACCACCCGCTGATGAAGGCCGACATTGTGCGCGCGTACCACTTCGGCAACAACTACCTGGTGGAGCTCGAGGTGATCCTGCCCGAATCCATGCGCGTGCGCGAGGCGCACGACATCAGCCTGAGCCTGCAGAAGCGCGTGGAGGAGCTGGACTGCGTTGAGCGCGCGTTCGTGCACGTCGACTACCTCTCGCGCGACTACGACGAGCACAAGGACCCGACCGTGCGGCGAGACTCGCTCCCGTGAGCAAGTGGTGCCTTACCTTGCGCCGCACCGCGGACCACGTAGAGATGGATAGGAGAAACGTATATTACGCCGCGCATGGAAAGCTGGGAGCCTCCCCTCCCCCGAGGTTCTCAGGTCTCTCCTTCGTTCTCAGGCAACACGATGCACCACTGCAAGCCGATGCAGCTGAGATGGATCGAGCGATAGACTCCCAGTTCATGTTCGTGAAGTTCTCCGTTCTCAGACAGCATCGTGGCACTGCCCATAGGCAATCTGGTGCTGAGATGGGTCCTTTCGTCGCTGGCGGTGAACGGGTGGCCGAGGGTGTCCATGATCGCGTCCGGCGTGGCGTGGCGTGGCACATGCACAGGGTTCTTTTTTCCCGACCGCTCCTCCCATCATCACTCGGATTTACAGCAGTGCTTCAGGCTCGAGGGCAGAAGAGGTGCTCTTCAGGAGGAGCGCCACGGTGGCCGCGTGCAATAGGGCGGACAAAGGTGCAACGGAGCCTCAGGATCCGGAGCGAGCAACGAGCTGTGAACGAACGTGCTCGAACTGGAGGGGGCGGTCATCTAATTCCCTCCGCTGCCGGTCGGCAGAGTTGCATGGTGGCGGATCAGTCCATGGGAGTTCAAGGCGGTCGAGCCGAATCCGCAGTGGGTGTGGTGCCGTGCACTGTGCACGCATGGCGTTCGAATGAGCCGGCGCGGCGGCGCAAGGGGGACGGGGGCCGCAGCGCATCCGCGTCACTCGCCTGGCTCTCTGCAGCATCTCCAGCAGTCATGCACTCGTCTGTCCATGCTCTCTCGAAGCTTATCAGTCGCGATCGCTCTCGGAAAGAGACACGGTCTCACATTCGACATTCGGCACTCGACATTCGACACTCGACTGGCCCTTGGAGGCGAGGGTGGCGGTCCGCCGGTGGGCGTGCCAGTGGCACTGCCACGGCGGCAAGGGGTCGCCATGGCGATGGCTGTCTGCGTGTGTCTGTGCTGCAGGCAATCAGGCCATCGCCGCCAAGCAGCGGCGGACGTGACTTTGTGAACAGGTCATTTTCAACATCAGAAATAATCGGGAGATTTTGGAAAGTCCGAACTCAGATAAAATAGACAGAGTGACACTTGGAAATCCAGAAAACGCGCGTCAAATCTCTGATTTTTCAGAGATTTGATGGTGATTTCTCAGAAACTCTGAATGGGTGCGCCTGAGTCTCAGAATTGTTGAATCGGGAACTCTTTTTGTAAACTCCACGCAGTTTTTTTTTTCTTTGAGGGGATTTACTCACAAAAGAACTGAAGCTCAAAAGAAAAGTGGTATCTGGATGCGTTGATTTTCAACTTTCAGCTCGAATGGGATGGCGTTGGAATCGGACACCACGGCACATGATTCATTGCGGACATGGCGAAAGCAGGGCAATGGCGTGCGGGAGTCACTGCATCAACGAAAGGGAACTCTTCGTACGTGTGTTGCACCCTCTTGCTCGCAGTCTGGCCGCGATGCGGCGAAGGCAACGCACTTGAGCACTGAGGATCATGGCAGGAGCGGTTGATTGGAGTGTGTTACATGTATGGGACTTTGCTCAATGATCGGCCTGCAAATCGGACGACTCCGCTCCTTTGCGTGTTCCGGCCCTTCCATATGCACGGGAAGAGGTGGGTGGGGATTAGCTGGCTGAGGGTGAGCGTCTAGACGGTATCCTCCGTCCATGTACCAGGTATAGGGTCCATCAAGTCGAGTCCCAGCCTTTGGCGAGCTGTTGGAGATAAGTTCGACGATGTGCAAGGGCCACAAAGTTGGGAGAAGTCGAAGCAAACGGCAGCAATAGAGCAGGGGGTTCACACCACCAGGTGACTGGCGCCTGAGAGTGTAAGTGCCAGGAGGGCGACAAGCTGTTGCTCGTTTGACAGGTCACGCCGGCGTTGCTTGCCGCTCGCGAGCCTGATGTCGTTGTTGATCGCTCCAACTTTACAACAACAAAAAGAGACCAACAATGTTATAATGTGCCATGGCATTTCGAAAGACATTGCATCCGTCGACCTGGATGAAAAATAGCCCATCGATTATACAAGAGATCCGTGACGTGGCGATTGAGTTTTTGGAAACCGAACCGGCTTTGCACTTTTTTGCTGGACTCAGCATACAAACATCAAGTAAACAAAACGGCTGAACTGTCATCCTCCCCGATGCAAAAACGAGACTTGAAGCATATGCTGGTCTGTCACATAATGCAACCGCAAAGTGCCCCAATTTCCCTGCAGTCGCTGTTTATTCGGTGTCAACTTGCCTAAATTGACCATCTCCGCTCCAGTAAAAGAGACCCAGGCGTCAGCCGCCGCCTGCAAGCAAGCGAGGGTTGCAGAGACCGCCCGGAGCGGGTGCGCCGTGATGGTTTGACACCTCCAGCCGCATAGAGAGCGGTCGATCATCGATCATCGATCACCCCACCCCACTCCCCGCCCCACCCCATTCCCCGATCGACCGCCGTGCGCGCAGATCATCCCGGACAGCCGTCCCCATTCCCGTTGGGCTCACGTTGCAGCCGATTGTAGCGCGGCCCGGTGTTGCGTTGTGGCCCGACGAGCAGTCTGCTCGCCACTCGGTCCTCCTGCGCGCCACAGACAGACAAATCCCGACTCGCAACGAACACGGAGGAGCAACAGCAGCCGGCATGAGCGCGCTGCAGATGGAGGCGGCGGGTCCGCACTACTCGCTCAGCTCGGGCACGGGCAGCGGCTCACGGGACAGCACCGAGTCGGTGGACGTGACGAGCACAGCCAACGGCTACGGCTTCCGCAGCACCGGCGGGCAGGCGTTCACGATCGAGGTGAGCCACCTGAACCCGCGGCGACGCTTCCCGCTGGCGGACGAGCACCTCCCCATGGTGCAGCTGAGCTGGGAGGCCGCGCAGGCGCTCAAGCCGCGCTGCGAGCAGATGGTGGCGGACGCGCTGGCCAGCTCGAGCCTCTTCGTCTGGGACGGCAGCAACAACGCGCTCGTGGGCGGCGACAAGGGCGACTGGAAGGCGCACTACACGCGGCCGCACATCTCGCTCTACCGGCGGCGGCGCAAGGTCAACAAGAAGGACAAGGCCGGCGGCAGCGCCGCGCAGCACTTCGTCGCGCGCGGACAGATCCACAGCATGAACCTCGAGGACGTCGAGTACGGGCTCTACTGCGACACGACGCTGGACCAGCGCGCCGTCATGACGGACCTGTACGGCGAGCTCTTCCTGGACGCGGCCGTGCTCAAGGTGTACGAGAGCGCGAGCGAGACGGACGGCTTCCACTTCTTCGGCATCAAGTGGCTGGCGCACCTGGCGCCCGCTGACAAGTTCATCTCGTCGCGCGACTTCTGCTACCTCGAGTACTCGAAGCGCATCAAGGGAGCGCGCGGCGAGCCGCTGCTCGTCAAGGCCATGGTGGCGCTCGACGCGTCGAGCGTCTCAGCGCTCAACTCGCGCGAGTTCGACCTCGTGCGCGGGTCGCTCTCGGCCACGTACGTCTACCGCTTCGACGCACCGCACAAGAACGTGCAAGTGTTCGCGCAGGGCCACCTGGACCCGAGCGGGTCGGCCACCTCGTGGATCGCCAAGTCGTTCCTCTCGCGGTTCGCGCCGACCATCGTGAGCCTCGAGCACAGCGCCGACGTCAAGTACATCATGCAGCACGGCATGGTCATGACCACGGACACGTTCCTGCTGGCGCTCGAGGCCAACAAGAAGCGCCTGGACGGCGCCAAGCCGCAGTGCGTCTCGTGCCGCAAGGGCCTCGGCGCCGGACTCGTCAAGCGCGCGGCCGTGCTGCACTGCCGCGCGTGCGGCCAGCCCGCGTGCTCGCACTGCCTCATGACGTTCACGCTGTGCCTGCCGCATCACGAGAAGCGCAATGCCGAGCACCCGAGCGCCGTGCTGCCCGAGAAGTTCTGCTTCAAGTGCCTGTACTCCGGCCGGCTGGACCGCAAGGGCCGCCGCATGGACCGCTTCCTGCAGTCGCACAGCAGCAAGAGCGGCAGCGGCGGCGCCGGCGACGGCGACTACGACGCGACCAGCAGCATCGCGCAGATGACCAACCTGACGCTCGACTGCGACGAGGACGACCGGCAGTGCCACGCGACGAGCAGCGCGCGGCCCGCCGACCTCATGAGCGAGGAGGAGCACCTGCATCGCCTCAAGATGCGGCACTTGGCCAACGAGAAGCGCAAGTACCTGGCGCACCGGCACGAGCGCGCGCTGCGGGAGCAGATGCAGGCCGCCGAGGGCGACGGCCGCAGCAGCAGCGGCAGCAGCAGCTTGTACAGCACCAGCACGCCGTTCGCGTCCAGCCGGCCGGGGTACCCGTCCTTCATGTCGTCGTCCGACTCGTCCTCGTCGGCGTCGGTATCCTCGGGCCTCGGCGACGTGATGGCCTTCCAGCAGATGGAGCGGTCGCTCGCCGAGCAGGGTGCGCTGCTGCGCTCGCTGCAGCAGGGGCTCAGCTCGAACCTCGCAGGCTCCGGGGGCTACGCGCCGCTGCCGAGCCACTACAGCGGTGGGCACGCGTCCGACGCGTCCTTCTCGTCCGCCGGCGGGTCGCGGGCCAAGCTGGCGCTGCCGCCCGCCGGCGACTCGCGGCCGTCCACGGCCACGACGATGAGCAGCCACGGCAGCGTCTCGCAGGCCTCGTGGGACCAGATCGAGTGAGTGGCCGGTAGGGCGGGCGGGCAGCGAGGGAGTGTGGCCAGGTGGATCGGATAGGAGCCCAGCCATCCGCGTTTAGTTTATGACAATTGATTCTGACACTGTCGGATTGCGTCCGGTTCAACTGGTTCCACCCGCTGCAACCAAGTCCAGCGGCTCGCTCGTCAGGAAGTTTTCGTCCGGGCCGCAAAATAAATTTCCAGCGAGGTGGACGACGGAAGAGGAGGGGGAGCGAGCCTTCAGGAAAAGGGACCGGCCGCAGTCGAGGACGGGCCAGCGAGTTCTGTGCACGTGCTGGACGTGGTGTGTGGCGGACTTTACTGTACCGGGTTGCTGCGGCCGACGCGCTTTTGCGGACGGCCCGCTTGCTGGTGATCTTTTCAATGGCACGAAGCTTCACGATAGTCGCGCGTAAGTTTACGGCGCTGTGCGTCGCAACGTGGTGCACTGACGTAATGTGAGTATATCATGGACATAAGTACGCTCTATATAGTCTGATTGTGGCATTGTTCAGTGCGTCGTGCGGTTGTGATCCGTAGTTTACCGTCCGGTATGGACTGCACTGCGGCGCGCCACGCTTGACGTTGCGGCTTTGGCGCGCTCTCCCAGCTGGAAACCCGCACATCACGAGCCAGATCGGCCGCCCACCTGCCCGCCGCTCGAGCGCGCCGCCCTCCCTGCCGCGCTCACTCCCGCGATTGACGAGGCCGCCCGATCCGCCGGCCCGCGTCCGTCCGCAGGCAGACCCAGCGGCAATCTACCGACCGCGCGGCGCGGACAAGGCCGCGGACGGCACCCGCAGCGTAATCCGCGCGCTCCGCCCCCTCCCGGTTCGTACGTCCGCTCCCCTCGGCAGAGCGTGCGGTCGTGACGATCCGACGCTGTCGGCCGCGTCCTCCGTCCCGTCCCGTCCCCACGCACCCCACGGCCCCGCCCTCCCTGTCCGGGCCCTCCCTGTCCGGACGGCCGGACGACGCGCTTTGCGGCTCGGTCTCCGCGTCCCGTACTTGCCGTTAAACTCGCTCGAGGACCGGCCGGCCGGTAGTTTACCGTCCGCACGGCCCCCGCGGAGATGGCCAAGCGCGTGAGCACCGCGAGCAGCGGCGTGCGCCTGTTCGACGCGGACCGCATGTCCGAGCCCGTCCGCACTGGCGCACTGGGGTCGGACCACTCGGCGTCGGACCACGACGTGCTCAGCCGCAGCGTGTTGCACCTGCCGACGGCCACGCCGACGGCTGCCGTCCGCCGGCGCGCGGCCGGCCCAAGGGCGTCCCGCTCGTCCTCGTCCGCGGACGAGGCTGGGGACGGTCCGGGGACGGGGACCGGTCCCGTCCGCGAGTCCGGCCGGCGGCGGCCGCTGTCCGCGCGGATGCAGGCCCCTCAGCCGCAGGTGCGCGCCGTCCCGGCCGCGGCCGAGGCCGCCATGCGCGCGCGGGCCGAGGCCATGGTGGCCGCGTGCCTGCTCAAGTCGCGCGCGGCCTGGGACGGCACCAAGCAGATCTTCGACGACCCGAAGCAGTGGAAGCTGCACTACGCCAAGACCCACGTGGCCATCTACCGGCACCGCGGGCCGGGGGGCCCGTCCCCGTCCGCATCCTCGCCCCCGTCCGCAGGGGGCCCGCTGCCGCCCTGCGGACCCGCGCCGACGGCCACGGCGCAGCACTTCGTGGCCACGGGCCGCATCCCGGGGCTGTCGCTGCAGGACGTCGAGTACGGCAACTACGCCGACACGACGCCCGACGAGCGCGCCGCCAACGCGTACCTGCACCGCGACTACTTCCTGGACGCGGCCGTGCTGCGGGTCGTGGACGCGCAGACGGACGAGGACCCGTTCCGCTTCTTCGGGCTCAAGTGGTCGGCCTGCGCCGCGCCGCGCGGGCACAACCTCTTCTCGCCGCGCGACGCCGCGTACCTCGAGTACGCACGCAGCGTGCCGGTCGACGGCGGCGCGCGCGTGCTCGTCAAGGTCGTGCACTCGGTGGGCGAGGACGTCGTCCCGCCGCTCGGCGGGGCCTTCGTGCGCATGGCGCTGTCCATGTCGACCATGTACCGCTTCGACGCCAAGACGAACGCCGTGCAGGTCTTCGCCGAGGGCTGGATCGACCCGCGCGGCCGCGGGTCCACGTGGCTCGGCTCGGCCTTCCTCTCGCACTTCGTGCCGCCCGTCGTGCGCATCGAGCACTGCGCCGACATCAAGTACATCATGAAGCACGGACTCGTCTTCCCGCGCCGCCGGTCCAAGCACTTGGCCGACGATGCGGATGCGGACGCCGACGCTCGAGCGTCCTCGCGGTCCGGCGTGGCGGCGTCGGCGTCGGCGGCGTCAGCGCTGGCGCTGGACCAGCGGCCGAGCTGGGTGCCCGACCACCAGCGCAAGGTGTGCTTCGTGTGCTTCAAGAGCTTCGGGCTCGTGCGGCGGCACCGGCACCACTGCCGCATGTGCGGCGAGGTCATGTGCGCGCGCTGCATGCTCGTGCTGCCGCTCGTGGCGCCCGTGCCGGCGGAGGACGCGGCGAGGGCCGGCGCGAGCCTCGCGGGCCTGCAGCAGCAGCCGGCGCGCAAGGAGCTGAGCCAGCTGCGCGCCGACGGCTTCCCGGCCGTGCACGCCGTCAAGCTGTGCAAGAAGTGCATGTTCAACATCCGGCAGGAGCGCAAGGGCGTCATGTACGGGCTGCCTGCTGGCGGCGCGGCCACGGGAGCGGCGCCCGCGCTCTTCGCCGGCTTCCAGCAGGCGCTCGGCATGCCCAGCATGATGCTGCGCCAGTTCCCCATCGTGCTCAGCGGCACGCGCGCCGTGCAGCCTGGCGAGGGCGGGGACGAGTACCCGTACCACCCGTTCCCTCGCGGCGGCCGCGCGTACGACCCGTACGCGGCCGACGAGGACGAGGACGACGAGGACGAGGATGAGGACGACGAGACGTACGCGCGGCGCATCGAGGCGCTGCGGCGCGCGCACCTCGAGCAGGAGCAGCGCAAGAACGCGCGCGCGTCCATCCGGCTGTACGACGCGGACGACCTGCGGCGCGCCAACGGCGAGCCCACGCCGCCGCCGCGGACGCCCGAGATGAACTTCGACGACCTGCTGCTGCCCGCCGACAAGGCGGCGCCTGCGCCGGGAGCCTCCGCCTCGACGTCCTCGAGCGCCAACGAGCTCTTCCGCAACACGCTCAGCGCCGCGGACGCCGCGCGCCGCGTGTCGGTGACGCTGCTGCCGCCCTCGGACGTCTCGGCCGCGCCTCGGGCCAGCGCGAGGCAGGTCGCCGCGCCGATCGCCGAGGCCGTCGAGGCCGCCGAGCCCGAGCCGACGCGCGAGACGCGCTCGCTGTCCTTCCCGGACCAGCTCGAGCGCGTGGAGAAGTCGATCGCGCAGCAGGGAGCGCTGCTGCAGAGCATCAGCAAGCTGCGCGCGTCGGCGGGCGGCCGCGAGCTGCAGATCCCCGCGCATGTCGTGACGGCGGCGGCCGCGGCCGCGGGCCGGCCTGGCAGGCGCTTCGACGCCGGCGACTCGCCCGTCACGGCACCAACGGCCACGTCCGGCGGCTCGCCGTGACGCCCTGTAGACTTCTCCCTCCCCTCTCCCCTCTCCTCTCTCCCTCTCCATCCATCCGCACTCATAGACGCTGCTCATGCTCACGCTCCGCTGTTCATACACGTTGGGGAATAATTCAAACACCTGCGTCCTCCTCCTCCTCCTCCTCCTGCGTCCTGCTCATGGCCGCTCGCCCGCGTTCTGCCGCTGCAGCCGCGCGAGCAGCGCCGCCTGGTCCGCCAGCGCCGACTCGACCTGTGACAGCGCCGCCAGCACCTCGGCCTGCTTGCCGCCGTTGGCGGTCTCACCTCCGCGGCTGACGGCCTCCCCGCCGCCCTCGTAGATCTGCACGCGGCGGCGCTCGGGCTTAACGGGCGGCCCGTCGCTGCTGTCGACCGACAGCGGGCCGTACAGCCCGTCCAGGCTGCCGTCCGTGTCCTGCGCGTCCGCGTCGTCGTCGTCGTCGCGCAGCTCGAAGAGGCAGTCCGGGTCGAAGCCCCAGACGGCGAACGCGCGGTCCAGCTCGGCGTCGCCGCCGACAGTCTTGTCCGTGCTCGCCAGCGTCAGCGTCGACGAGCCCGTGGTCGCGTACGCCGGGTAGAACTCGAAGTCGTCCTCGTCCTCGTCCGCCGCCAGCGCGCGCCGGTCCGGGTCCTCCACGGCCGCCAGCTCGTCGATCGTGTTGCGCCGGTCCCGCAGCTGCACGCGCGACGACGACGACGCGCTGCCGTCCGCGTCCATCAGGTGCCGCAGCTGCGACGACGTCAGCGAGCTGGTGGCCGACGAGCTCGACTCGGCCACGGACGACTCGTCGTCGTCGTCGTCCTCCTCCTCGTCCTCGTCCTCGTCCTCGTCCTCCTCGTCGTGCCGCTCGGGCTGCTCCCTGGCCGCCCCGATGGCGTCGCCGTCCACCTGGCTGGCCGCGTGGCTCGGCCGCGAGACGCCCGACGGACACGTGCCCGCGGACCCGAGGAACGTCTTGGACTCGTCCAGCCCGAGGATGCTGCCGGCCTCGACGTCGCCCAGCAGCACGGGCAGGTCGTCCGTGAGTCGCGGCTGCGACTCCGCGCGCTCGCCTAGCCGGTGCTGCTTGAGCATGGCGACGCGGTCCAGCTGCTGCGGCAGCTGCCCGGGCCGCCACACGCCCAGCGAGCTGCCGCTGGTCGAGCCCACGCGCTCGTAGTTGTGCCTCGTCGGCGGCGGCTGGCCGGACGGCAGCTCGCCCGGCCCGCGGCTGCGCAGCAGCGCGTCCACGTCGCTGTCGTCCATGAGCTGCGTCGAGTTGTTGGTCGAGAAGAGGCTCTTGAGGCTGCCGTGCGTGCTCATGGCGCGCTCGGCCGGCAGCGAGTCCTGCGCGGCCGCGTCGGCCGGCCGCACGGCCACGATGACCGACTTGCCGTGGATGCAGCGGTGGCAGACCTTGCCCGTCACGACCGTCACGACCGCGGGCTCGCCGTCCGGCTCGTCGGCGTCGCCCAGCAGCGCCAGCGACGCCTCCACCTGCGCGTCCACGTCGGCGCTGCTGTCGCGGTCCAGCGCCGACGGCAGCGTCCTCCTGCCAGCCCCGGAGGACGCGGTGCGCGCGTAGGGCGGCCGCTGGTCCGCGCTCGTGGCGCTGGCCGGCCGGGAGACCAGCGCGGACGGCGGCAGCGTCTGCCGCGCCAGCACGCGGCGGTCGCGCACGTTGAGCGCGTGGTAGAACGTGCACGCGCGGCAGATGACCTCCCCGCAGGCGCGGCAGTGGTGCTTGAGCCTCCGCAGCACGTGGAACTTCTTGCGGCACACGGAGCAGCGCGGCCGCGCGTCGTCGGGCACCCAGGCGGCCGCCATCTCGAGCGGCGCTCCCTGCAGCACGACGCGGTCCTTGCTGCTCTTGTCCCGCGGCCGCGTGGACTTCTTCTTGCCCTTCTTCTTCCTCCTCCGCTTCTTGTTGTTGCTGCCGTCCTCCGGGGACGACGCGCCGCCCGACGACGACGTGTCGCTCGCGGAGAAGACGGACCGCTCCGACTTCCAGAAGCGCTTGATGTACTTGTAGAGCACGCCGAGCGGCAGGCTGCCCTTGGGGTGCAGCCGGCCCTTCATGCACACGTGCAGCATCTCGAGCGGCTCCGCCGGCCCGCCGGGCGTCCTCGGCAGCGCGGCCGGCAGCGGCTCCATCCAGTAGACGAAGGCGCACTCGATGTGCCCGCGCGTGAGCCCGAAGTACGAGTCCTGGCCGCCGTACCCGCGCACGTGCACGGACTGCAGCACGCGGTAGAGCATGCGATTGCCCGACCGCGGGTCCACGTGCGTGCCCGAGTGCTCGAGCAGCACGAACTCGCGGCTGGCCACGAGCTTGGCCATCGGCGAGCGCAGCGCGATCCACTTGAGCCCGAGGTACCAGAACGGGTCGTCCAGCGTGGCACCCTCGAGCGTCTGCAGGATGCAGCAGTCCAGCAGGTAGTCGCCGTACACGCGGCGCGTGGCCGCGCGCATCTCGCTCGTGTTCTCGTTGTACAGCGTGTTCATGACGTCCTCGAGCGCGTAGGGCAGCACCGAGTGCGCCATGATGCTCTGCCCGCCGCCGCTGCTGCTGCTGCTGGGGGCCGTCGACACGCTCGGCGTGGACGGCGGGGACCGGCCGGTCGGCAGCTTGTCGGCCGGCGCCGCCCCGACAGTCGGAGAGCCCGCGGCCGAGGCCGAGCCATTGGCCTTGGCCGACCGCCGCTTGATGAGCAGGCAGCCCGTGGGCTTGGCCGAGAGGATGCGCCAGCCGCGCGCGAGCGCCGCGTCCACGTTGCTGCGGCCCCACGTGGGCCCGTCGCGCACCGTGTCGGCCGCCGCCTGCAGCGCGAAGGCGCGCAGCTCCTCGTGCTGCCGCGCCGAGATGTCCAGCCGCGGCAGCAAGTGCTCGGGCGCCGGGAAGAAGCCCGGCGTGATCGTCACCTTCCTCGGCTGGCCCGCCATGCTCGTCGCCCTACCTGTGCTCTACCTGCCGCCCTACCGTAGGCCGATGGCTGAGTCAGGACCGGTCGGTCTGCGTGCGTGGCGGTCGGCGCGAGCTCAAGTGGCTGCGTCTGCACTGAAAGAGACCGACCGAAGGGAGGGAGGGCCGCTGCTGGCAGCCGCTGCTGTGTGCTGTAGCTATGTCGCTCCTCTCCTCTCCTCTCCTCTCGTCCTCCTCCGCTGGTGGGTGGCGTGTATTGTACTCGAAGTATTGAACGGTACACGCACGTGGCCACGCGAATGAGCCCACGCACTCGGCAGCGTACTACGGTCCGCAGGCCGCCAACCGACGGCCCGGGCTTGTCTTTCCCGCGGTCGGGCTGTGGGTGGGGCCGCGCGTCTGCCTTGACGACGCCGGGGGGGGGGGTCAAGGAGGGCGGGTTTTGACTTGTTGTTTGTATGTGGACGGGGACGGGCTCACCTTGGCGCTTGGCGAAGCGGTAGGTTCGACTCGAGCGTGCGATCCGCAGTAACGCGTACTTATAGGGACAGAAAGGGGATGTTCGCGAACCTAGAAGGGAAGAGTGGAGGCGGGTGCGAACTTAGACGGGCCGCTGTCACGCACGCCACCTCCCACTCTTTGCACGCCGGATCTCGGACAAAGCCCCGACTCGGTTTTGAGACCGGTTTTTTTGGTCACGACGTACAAAACCCGGTTTCAAACCCGGTTTCTATCTAGAATTGGAGCGACAGTGCCGATTTTGCAAAAAAAATGGTGCTCAAAAGCTAATTTGTGGCGGTCCGCCTTCCCTCTTCTCAAGTCAAGTCTTTTCCGCCAGTCGAATCGCCACAAATAAAGAACCTAAAGTAGAAAAATCCAGTGAAGTCCAGGAGAAACTCCCAGAAACTCCCAAACAGCATCCTTTCTATCATTCAGAATTCTCGTGCCATCTCCCCATGAATCATCGGGACGCGGCTCCTTGACAGTCGGTGCCGAACCTTCTGCGCTCGTTCATGATCGAACTTGCACTGTCGATGGAGGCCGCACGTACGACAAGAAGATGTTGGTCATCGAGAAGCTCAACCACGGGCTGATCAGCGAGACCTCCAAGTCCGGGATCCGGGTGCCAGAACCACGTCGAGAAGACGGGCGGGCGGCTGCAACCAGATGAAGTGCGTGGTCTGCAGCACGTCCTTCTGCTGGATCTGCCTCGCCGTCATCGACGACAACGTCTTCCCCGAGCACTTCAAGGTGAGCTCGGCGCTCGTCGGTCTCTTCGCACTGGGGTGATGTCGCTCTAATGGCGCTTGCTGGTCTGTACATGCAGTGGTGGAACGTTTGGGGGTGCACAGGCAACCAAATGGCGGACGTGGAGCTGCAGAGCCGGACGGAGAAGGTGATGCAGACCGTCCTCCGGCTCGGGTTCTTCCTTGTCTTCGGCCCACTGGCGATTGTGACCTGCGTCCTCTGCTGCTTCTTCACGCCGTGCACTGCCAACGACCGCATGCCGTTCCTCCACGCGTTCACGACGTGCTTGTGCATTTCGGGCTACGCGCTGCTCGCGCCGATCGTGTTGGCGGTGGGGCTGGCGTTACTCGGCATCGTGTTAGGTGGCGCTGCTGTGCCTGATTGCGCTCATCAAGTTCGACTCATTCCGGGCATGGAGGTCCGGCTAAGGGAATCCCATGTATTTATCACCATTACAATGGATAATGGCGCGGAATCGACAGCACCACGCGCGCTGCGCCAGCGCCTCCCTCCATGCTCGCCCTTGGCGCGCGCGAGCGCCTCTTCGCCGTTTTGGCGGGAGATCGCCGCGACGGTGAGAGGATATTTCTTTATAATTTTCATGCTATTAGAAAACCAGCATTTCTTCTGCCTCAGCGACGACTTGGACGGCTTTTAGCCAATAATACACGCACAATTTTACGTTTTCATTGGAGAGCCAATCATGGGACGGTAACCGTTCTTTGCGAGATGGTCCTTTTCGGACCAATCTGCGGTTCGTATTTGCTCCTCACGCCATATATCCCCATGGTTTTCCCACAGAAGCATTGCCTCTCGCCTCGCCAAATTGGCGGCCAATCCATCGCGCTGGCAGCTTCCGTGCGGCTCCTGAGGGCTCTTTGCACGGCGGCAACGGCCCTCCAGATGACAGGAGCGAGCTGCAGAGCCGGGCTGGACCGCTCAATGGACGCGGCACGCCAGCCTTCCCGCTCCAAGCGGACGACGCAGGTAGGGCCTTGGCCTGTCAGTCTGCCGCTTGCTTGCTTCAGCCGCGACTGGGCCAAGAGAGGAGCAGCAGGAGACGCGGGACGGCAGATCCGTCACAGGTTGAATGGCACGCGCATACATTGACGGCCGCGACGGGCGAGAGAACTACGTGCTTCGAGCTCGGCCGTGTCCAGGCGTCCAACGGGCGTCCAACGGGCGTCCAGGCGGTCGCTCTAGGCGGTGAGCACGAACGGGCCGACGTTGTCGCCCGTCTCCTTGTTGTGCTTCATGTGCGCGCCGTCGCAGTACGGGAACTGCAGCAGCAGCAGCAAGACCCGAGCATGAGCGCACTGTGATCCACAGGCAGACAGAGGAGAGGCACGCACCTTCTTGGACTTCCAGCAGCGGCAGACCGCGCACTTGCCCTTGCCCTTGGCCACGAGCTCCTCGATCTCCTTGACGGGCACGAGGTTGGCCACCTTCTCCTTCTCGAGCTCGATCTTGCGGTTCACGCGGCCCGCGCGCGGGTCCTTGGACTTGCCGCCCGCGAAGATGGACACGAGCAGCACGAAGATAGTGAGCAGCAGCGGCGCCAGGTACAGCCACTCGTCCTGCTTGAGCTTGAGGAAGCCCGCGAACGTGCGCGGCAGCGGCAGGTCCTTCAGGTACCGCGGCAGCTGGACCTGCGTCGCCGGTCGTCCGAAAGAGAGAGCGGTCAGCCCTGCGAGTGGACCGGGTGCTACACAAGCAGCAGCAATGCGCGGCGGACCTTGAGGTAGCGGCGGATGACGTCCATGGCGGCGGCGGAGCGAGGGATCGAGCGGCAGGAGGCGGAGGCGGACGCGGAGGCGGAGGCGCGAAAGAGGTTGTGGAGGGGGAGGAGGAATGGACGGATCGGATGCGCGTCACCCAGGTCATGGAGATCGCGTCGGTATAGTGAAATTCATAGTGGAGGCGACGCAAGGGATCCGGTATAGTGAAACCCAAAGGAAAACGAGTGTGCGCGAGGCAAAGGGATGCGCCGCTTGGTCGCACAGATACGAAGGACCACCAAAATGGGAAAAACCTTGAGGTTTTTCGTAAATACCGGTTTTGATCGATTATAATACCGGTTCATTATCGGTATCCGCTTCAACGACGACGATGTCATCAAGCGCGATGACCAATGAGATCGACACCTCGACACCTCAGCGGCCAGGCGGACCAGCGCCGCTTGAAGTGACCCTGGGATCACCACCTGGTGTGTCCTGTCATGTCCGTGTCGGTCTGCCTGTGGGTGGGTGGCGGTGCTGGAGGGTCGACTGCATTGGGAGGTGCGAGGGGTGTACAGTACCCGCATCGTGTGGAGTGGCCCCAAAGCAATACGTGCACTGTGATCTAGTGGCTTTGCGGCCGGGGAGATGCGAATCACGCCGTGACGTTGGCTACACGCACGTGGAGGGTGCTGGATTGCAATATGGGCCGTGCTCGCTCTCCTGGCGGTGGTGCGGCCACGCCACGAGTCGATTCTCCGTATCGCCGAGGCCAAGTAAGACCGATCGGTCATCCATCCATGCGCTCGCTCCCAGCAATGGTCGCGGCACGCTGTCTGCTCGCGGTGGTGCTGTCTGAGTTCGACACGCACACGATCCCGTACGACGACGTCTGTACACAGGGCGACGAGAGTCAGCTGCCACAGGTGGCGATCGCTCAGAAGGTGGTGGAGGGGACGCTGCGTCCAAGCTTTAGTGCCGACTGCACCGAAGCGCTGCGAGAACTCGCGGCGCAGTGCACGGCGCAGGATCCGAAGGAGCGGCCGTCGGCTGCCAAGGTGCACTACGCGCTACGGTCGATCCAGCGTTCGGCGCGCGGGGCTTGACGGTCGTGCATAGCGGCGCTGTCCAATGCCACAAATGCAACTCGTAGCGCAATCTCCACATCTTCACACTTCTGTTAGCGAGTTAGGGGAGCGACAGCGTCCCTCACCGGAGTCGTCCCGAAGCCGCAGATGCGGTCAGTCTATACGAGGTTCAATCCGCTGAGCGAACTAACCAGCTGCAGGCTGACTCGTCCCGACTCACTTCCTCTTGGAAACCTTGGTGTACTTGGAGGTCCGCGAGGTGGTCGTGGCCGTCGTGGTCGGGGCCGACGGGGTCGAGCGAACAGCAGCGCTGCTCTTGGCCTTGGTCGGGATCGGCTCGCCGAGCAGCTTCTTCTCGGCGAACTCGAGCGCCCAGTCGTGGTTGTGCAGGCGGAGGCTCACGCGCTCCTGCTTGTACACCTTGGGAGCGTCGAAGCCCATGTTCGGTCCGGCGCCCATGCCCATCTGCATCTGCATGGCCTTGGCGTCGTCGCTCGCTGGAGTGTTCAAGAGGATGAAGAGTTAGGCCAAAGCCAGAGCGAACCAGGTGCCGGTGTACATGCACACGCATGGATTCGCAGCGCGTACCGCTCTTCTCCCCCAGGATGAGGGACAGGAACCCGCGCATGCCGAAGCTCACGAGGAAGTACCACGACACCGACGACACGTACGACACGTCCAGCGTGCTGAGAGCAACAATCCGGCCACCAGGCGTCAGAGTTCGGCGGCGGAGTCGGATAAGGAGGGCGGGGCGGCACGTACTTGAGTTCAATGCCGCGCTGCAGCATGAGCTTGAACTTTTGCGTGAGCGAGAACGGCACCTTGGCTGTGCGGGAAGGGAAGAGCCGGGGGATTAGAGGCGGTAATGCACGCGACGCGCACACTCAGACACGCACCGAGCACGAAGCCGCCGAAGAAGTAGCTCATGAGGCCCATCATGACAAAGTTGGAGACCATGAAGGTCATGTTGCCCTTCATCATCTCGAGCATGCTGTTCGGGTTCATCATCTGGTTCATGGCGTCGTTCTTGACCTTCTCGCGCAGCGCGCCCTTCATCCCGTGCTTCTTCTGCGACGCCGTGAAGTAGTGCTGCTCGTGTAAACCCAACCAGCAGGCACAACTGTTAGGCGGTCGCCCCGATTGTACAAGTCATAGTCGTTGCAGTGAAACGCCCGTGCCTTGCGCATCGCGAAGGCGTCGGGCGTGATGAACTTGGAGTTGATGCGCGTCATCTGCGCGCGCTTGACCGTGTTCCTGCGCAGAAAGAGTCACCCGTAAGCCCCTCGTCTCCTAGAAGCCTCGCGCCGGAAAGGGACGACGACGCACATGGGGCGAAGCTCGTCCACGGCGGCCAGCTTGTCGCTCTTGAGCAGCAGCGTGACGTAGTGGCGCACCATGGCCGAGCAGCCGAAGATGATGACCATGGGCAGCACCACCCAGTCGCGGATGCTCGGGTCCAGGATGATCTCCACCATCTCGCGCGTCCGTTCTCCTCTTTGCCGCTTGCCTCCCTCCCTGTCGGTCTCCTTATCACTTCGTGGGGGGACGACCGAAAGGGGGGCGACTCGCAAGCCACGTCGGCCGCGCTTTTAATCTAGTTTAATCCAATCGAAATGCGTTATGGGAGATCTTTTCAGCCAATCATACGAAGGAATGAGTCCGAATCTTCGCGCAACCTCTCGCTGCCTTCCAACAACGTTGAAGGGAAACAGAGCAAGAAAGGCTGAGAAGGACAGAGAATGGAGCACCGCCGCGGGTACGCGCAGATCGGCGGTGGAGGCGACGACGACGGCGACGGAGCGCGAGCGTCGGCCGTGGCGACCGCTCTGACGACCAGGTGGACGCGCGTGCGGCTGCTGGGCGTGCTGGTGGTCGTGGCGGCCGCGGCGGGGCTCGCGGCGCTGGCGACGGTGCGCTGGGGCGACGACCTAGACGCATCGGCGGTGAGGAGGGCGACGTTCCGCATGCTCGCGCAGCCGGAGCGCGTGAGCGATGGCGGGAGCCTGATCGTGTCCTGGACGGGTGACCTGGCGCCGTTCAAGCTGGGTCTGCGCGACTACGTGACCCTGAGCTGCGGCCCGACGACCGGCGACGACGACTACCTCGTCCGGAAGAACGTGCTCGAGGAAGGCGGGTCGCTGCAGCGCTTCGTCATCTTCCAAGGTACGCTCTGGCGACTTTTGACGTTGGCAAGGGGTGGCTAGTCTGCTTAGTGTTCGCCTATGCGACTCGCGCGACCAGGGCTGGTGATGATGAGGTGCAACTACACGGCCAAGTACTTCAACTACCGCAGTTCAGGCGGCCGAGGCAGGCACATGCTGGTCGGGACTCTTGAAGTGGGTATGAGCGAGTCGTTTGAGGCGCCCAAACACGGCCACTTGAGCTTGACGACAGGCGAGGCAGACATGGCGATCATGTTCAACTCGGCATCGACACGAGCACCGAAAGTGCGGTATGGATTCAGCGCAGAGGAGCTGACACTAGAAGCAACCGGCACGTCGGCGACATATTCAGCGAGCGACATGTGCCAACCTCCAGCATCGATACTGGCACAGCACTTCTACCGGGACCCAGGGTATATGCACACCATCATCATGCGCAACCTGGAGCCCGACCGAGAGTACTACTACCAGTTTGGCAATCATCTCGATGGCTGGAGCAAAATAGAGCGCTTCCGCTCGCGACCGAAGGCGTCGAGCAAAAGCGCGAACGTGATTGCGTTTGGAGATCTCGGAGTTTATCCTGCACCAGCGTCGGAGACGACCGTGAAGAGGATGTACGAAGACGTCACCTCAAACGGTTTTGACTCGTTCTTGCTCCACTTCGGCGACATCAGGTACGTTTCACGTGCTTTGTGTGGGAGGTTAGGATGGTGTTTGGTGCTTCTTTCATGTGAACTCACTGATTCTGCTTCGTTGTTTGAACTCACGAGTCGAGCAGCTATGCATTCGGAGACGGCTCTGTGTGGGATCGGTTCTTCCACCTGATTGAACCAGTTGCGACCAAAATGTGCGTTTTGTTTGAAGGAATCAGCCTGTGTGATGATGGATGAGAGCGAACTGACGTCCGATCGGTGTTGTTGCCATTGACTGCAGTCCTTACATGGTTAGCGTCGGAAACCGTAAGTCTGTTGTCGCTATATTCTCAGTTCGACCACTGCTGGAGAACTAACTCACCTGAAGATGAGTACTGCTACACGGCCGGGGGCGAGCGTGATCCGAGCGGAGGCGTTCAACCTTCCGGGGGCAGCTTTAGCCCATCGTGGGGCAACTTTGGGAACGACTCGAACGGCGAGTGCGGTGTGCCCATGCACTATCGATGGCACGGTAAGTGATTTGCGTTGGGCACGACCTTTATTTGCATGGATGCAGCATTGATCTGACGAGCTCGTGTGTAGCCCCCGCAACAGGGAATTGGATCTACTGGTATAGCTTCAACTACGGCGGTATTCATGTCGTCCAGATGTCGACGGAGCACGATTTCACGCGAGGTTCGGAGCAGTTCGAGTGGCTAGCACGTGATCTGGCAAATGTGGACCGTAGCGTCACGCCGTGGGTCATCCTTACCGCTCATCGCATGATGGTAACAACCTTCGCAGCGTGCTGTCTTGCTCTTTTGAGGTGATAGTCTCGAATGGTCTGACACGGTTCCGATGTTTCGATGCAGTACGCAACGCAGCTCGGTAATGAGGGCGAGATGGTCGTAGGGGAGCATTTCCGTGCCAATGTTGAAGACTTGCTCTACGAGCATCGCGTCAACTTGGTTTTGGTAAGAAGCGGACGCGCTCGGTGTTACTCGATGGTACTTCTCCATATAACACCGTCACTCTACGCTTGCTATCGCTGTAGGTGGGCCATCAGCATTCATACGAGCGAACTTGCGCCGTTTACCAGGGAAACTGTGCTCCGAATGGCGAAGCGCCAGTGCACCTGGTGGTCGGCGCTGCCGGGTTTCCGCTCAACACGGGGGAGTTTTCCACCAAGTACGGCAACTGGAGCCTGAAACATGTGAACGAGTATGGATATCTTCGCATCAGGTCCATGCCTGACTCGATGCAGCTTCAGTTCGTCCTCAACAAGGAGGGCCAAGTCTTCGACGACTTCAACTTGACCCCGTGGCACTGACGGTTCCACCAACACCGCTCTCGGGCTGCGGGTGATGGAAGAGATATGATCGTGCTACACGATGAAACACTGAGAGAGTCCTACTGATGTCCCTGTGCTTCGGCTATGTGGACGTGAGCGGCTATAAACCCCTGCAACGCATGGCTACCGGTCTTTCCACTCACGTGTTCTTGTCCTGCCTGGGTCAATGGTATTCCCGCTTGAACGCCCTCAGCCTGCTTGCGCCGAGCTTCCCTTTCAGCCCGCTCCTCGGCAGCTCCAGCATGTTTCTCGCGGCGTTGACGTCTCAGTTCCAGAAGATTGCCTCGCATCGACTGTTGGTACAGCGCAAGACGTTCCCGGTGCACTTGAGTACGACCTTCTTGCTCGCAAGCGTCGGGGTTACGGAACTTCCGCATCTCCGCGATCTCCTTCGCCTCCTTCTTGGACGGCTGCTCCTTCGTTCGGGTGTCCACCTCGTCCTCCTTCCTCTGCATCTTCGTGAAGAGTCGGGCTTTCTTCAGACGCTTGTGGCAGCTGGAGTACGTCACGCTTGACCGGAACTCGCCTATCGGGACCACGGTAGCACGCTTTTTCAGTGCTTTGACGAACCCCTTGACTGGTCCCTTTGCGTGACCCCTGATACCGTCTTGTCGACTCCAGTCGCCGTTGCCGATGCATACCTGCTTGCTGGTTATTGGCACGAGGCGCTTCGCCAAAGCATCCAGCGCCGACATCTTGGCGCGATCCCGCGTGAACCTCCATCGAAGAAAGCCCTGGTC
>JAADYH010000018.1:0-59563 GCA_023338125.1 Phytopythium aichiense
CCGCGGCGTCCTGGCGCGCCGCGAGTATGCCAAGATGGCCGCCAAGACCAAGAAGGGTGGCGGCAAGAAGGGCAAGAAGGGCAAGAAGTGACGTGGGAGCGAGCCTCTTGCAGTGCGTGTGCGACTCCATTTGTTATCCCCCAAACTGAATCATTTGATACATTATGTGTTATCAGTGACCTGTGAGAATACATTCGGAGCTGCTGAGCGGCTTCGAGAACCCCACAGATACTCGACCGTCCACCAGAGGAAGTGACCCGGCCGGAGGAGAAAATGGCGACCGTGGCGGACGACGAACGCTTCGAGGTGCTGGAGGAGGAGACGCACTATCCGGCGTCGCACCCCAAGAGCGCGGCGGCAGCGGCTGCTGCTGCTGCTGAGGCCGCCGCGTCCGAGGACGAGCAGAAGCGCGAGCAACAGGCCGAGGAGACGCTCGAGGCGCAACTCGCGCGGCTCGTGCTTGACGCGCAGGAGGGCGACCACGCGGACGCGGACGCGGCCACGCGCGCCAAGGAGCTGGGCAATAAGTTCTTCGGCGGCGGGCGGTTCCTGGACGCCATCGAGAGCTACACGACGGCGCTCAAGCTGTGCCCCGCCGAGGACGAGTCGCTGGCGCACGACCGCGTGCGTTGCCCGTGTCCGTCGGCTCGCCGCTATGATAACGACCGCTCTGACGCCCACTCGTGTGCTCGTGCGCGCAGGCCGTGTACTTCAGCAACCGCGCCGCGTGCCTGCTCAAGCTGGTGAGGCACGCAGAGTTGGAGCTGCTGCTGCTAGTGCTGCGGTGGGGCTGACGCACAGGTGGTGGGCCGCAGGGACGCACGGACGAGTCGATCGACGACTGCACGCAGGCGATCGCGCTGTCGCCGGCGTACATCAAGGCGCTGCTGAGGCGCGCCGAGGCGTTCGAGAAGCTGGACAAGCTGGAGGAGGCGCTGGCCGACTACGACGCCGTGCTCAAGCTGGACGCCGGGGTCAAGTCGGCGGCGGCGGGCCACGCGCGGCTCGTGGGCGTCGTGGAGGAGCGGCGCGAGAAGATGAAGGCCGAGATGCTGGACAAGCTCAAGGGCTTCGGCAACACGCTGCTGGGCAAGTTCGGGCTCAGCACCGACAACTTCCAGATGGTGCAGGACCCCGCCACGGGCTCGTACAGCATCAACTTCTCGCAGAACCCCGGCGAGAGCAAGCAGTGAGTGAGCGAGCGCCTCGAGTCGTGGCGCACGTCCTGCCGACGGGGCCAGAGAATACACAATGGCAATAACATTCACGCGCCGCCATCTGCCTGCCTGCCTGCCTGCCTCCACCCAGCCACCGCTCTAAAAGTCCGCGCTCTCGCTCGACGCGTGAGGCAGCAGCGCCGAAGGGTCCGACGCAGCCGCCTGCGACAGGTTCATATTGAAGCTGGCCGTCGCGCGCTCATCCCTGGCCGCCGCCGCGCCGTTCTGAGACGGCAGCGAGGGGTGGCTGCCCGTGCGGGGCGGCGCCGGCACCGGCACCGGCACGGGGTTCAGCTCCTTGTCGCTGATGCCGCTGCCGCCACCCCCGACGACGCCCCAGGTCGCCCAGCTGCTCCGCCGGTTGGACGCCGCCTGCTTGATCTCACGAATGTCCTGCGGCGTGAACTGCAGCAGCGTCGTGAGCACCGGGACGAGCCGCGTCTGCTGTGATGAGCCCGGCCGGAACGACATGTACTGCACCACCACGTTCTTGAGGTACTCCATGTTGACGCCCTCGCGCCGCTGGGTCTGCAGCAGCGCTGTCAGCTCCTGCTCCTGGTGCCGCTTCTCCGTCCGCAGCGTCTCGAGCTCCTGCCGCAGCGACTCGGCCACTGCAAGCGCCTCCTGCAGCTGCGCCGCCTGCGCGCGCATGTCCGCCTCACGACTCGCTTGCAGCTGCGCAAACTCGAAGATCTTGCGGTTGGCGGCCTCGCCCGAGCGCACGTCTTCCTCAAGCACGCGGACGCGCTCCCGCAGCGTCCCCATCTCCGTCTCCTTCTCGAGCACGACCTGGCGAGCGAGCTTGGACTTGTGCTTGCTCTCGGCCTCGACGCGCTCGATCTCGCGCGCGCACTCGGCCTTGGCAGCAGCGAGCGACTCGTCCAGTTTCCCGCGCGCAGCCTCCAGCTCCACATCCACCTGGAGCTTGCGTTTCTCAACCTCTCCACGCAGCACCTCCATCTCATTCCGGATGTGCACCACTTCCTTCTCACTCTCGTGTTTGTCCGCACGAGCGCGTGCGGCTGCAGCCTCGAGCTCCCGCTGCTGCTCTCGACTCGCGGCGGCTTCTCGCAGCGCACTCTCGATCAGCGCGGCCTGCTCGGCCTGCTTCCCGGCAATGCCCATGTTCTCGGTCTGAAGACGGGCGGCGAGAGCCTGGCGGTCCGACAGCGCCTTCTTCGTCTCCGCCAAGTCGACGCTCAAGTTGCCAAGCTCGTACGTCTGCTGGCTCACACTGCGCTCGAGCTCAGCGACGCGCTTCTGCGCGCCAGCCAACTCGCTCTCAAGCGTCTTGCTTCGCTGTTCGAGGCGCTCCAACTTGGCAACGGCAGTGTCGCGCTCGGCTCGAACCCGCTCGAGCTCGGCGTTCTTTTCATTGCGGAGCATCTCAAAGTCGCTTTGGTGGCTGTCGCGCAGCAGATCCATCTCCAGCTGCAGGTCAGAGAGCTGCTTCGCAGTCGCCTCCCGCTGCTGCTCACTCTGCTCGGCCTTGAGCGCGTGCGCCTCGAGACCCTCAGCAGCCATTGCCAGATCCTCACGCATCGCCGCGAGCTGCTGCTGGAGGTCCATCATCTCGCTTGTCATCGACGTCTGCGAGGTCGTCATCTTCTCCATCTGCTTTCCCTTCGCACTCAGCGAGGCCTGGATGTCCTCCTTTTGCTTCGAGACCGCGTCAAGCTCCTTGATCAGCGTCTCCAGCTTGGACGTCATGTAGTCACGCTCCTCCTTCATACGCGTCGCCTCCTGCTCCGCTCGTGCCTTGTTGGCCTCGGCGTCCGCTAACGCCGTCGCCAAGTTCGCCTGCGTGTCGCGCCGAAGTATGGTCAGCTCCTCAGCCAGCGCCTCCTTCACATCTGTCAGAGCTTGGACTTGTTCTTCAAGCGTCCCACGCTGCTCGTTCGCCTCGTCTTGCTGCTGCTTGAACATCGCAAGCTGCGCAACCAGATGCTGGACATCCTTCTCGAGCGTCGAGACAAGCGCCGAGCGCTCGTCCGCGTTGCGTTGGGCCTCGTCCAGCTGCTCCGTCGTTTTTTGCACCTGATCTGTAAGCAAGGACAACACAAGAAGTGGACGTGGCTATCAGCGCGGCTCACTACAACAACACAAGTCGCCACGATCCGCTTACCTTGCAGTTGGCGGATGGTATGTCCATCCTCGGCGCGCGCAAGCTTCACGCGCTCGAGTTCTTCCTGCAACACCGCCGACATGTCGGTGTCCCCTGATTTGTCTTCAGCTGCAGACGCTGCCACCGAGGTCAACGCCTCGTTCTCGACCTCCAATTTCGCAAGTGATTCGCGTAGCTCAGCAACCTCCCCACGAAGTGCAGCAACAGCAGCAGCACCGCTGGCGGCCTCTTGCTCGGCAGTAGCTACAGCATCTTGAGCTTGCTTCAGCTCCTCCAGATTGGATGACAGAGCGTCGTTCTCGGCTTGCAGCTTCACAAGGGCTGAACGCAACTCGGTGCTTTCTTCTCTGAGTGCAGCAGCAGCGTCATCGGCTTCCTTCTGCTCGGCGGCCGCTGTATCCGCTTGTGTCTGCTTCAGTTCCTCCAGCTTGGACGTCAGCAAATCGTTCTCGGCTTGTAGACTCGCAGCAGATGCGCGTACTTCGGCGATCTCCTCACGAAGCGTGGCTGTAACAGCGGCATGGTCTTCGTCCGGGTTGGACGGAGCTTGTTCGTCTTCTTTTGCCTTTTGCTTCCCATCAGCGTGTGCCTGCTTCAGCTCGTCCAGTTGAGATGTCAGCTCGTCATTCGCAGCTTGAAGCGTTGCGAGTGACGCGCGCAACGCCTCCACTTCTTCGCGAAGCGAGTCAGCGGTGGCTGCGATATCTCCTCTCGGCTCCGGTGATGCCGCTGCTTCCTCCGCGTTCTGTTTAGCGATGGCCGCATCCGTCTGCGCCTTTGACAATTCGATCGTCAAGGTATCGATCTGCGTCCGTAGATCGTCGCACGCGTGCTGCTTCTCCTCCAGCTGCGCACGCGAGTCCGCCAGTGCGCTTTCCAACTCCTTCGCTTGGCCCCGCGCCTCACCCATTGCCTCCTCCAGCTGACTCTGTGCCGCAGTCCACTGCTCTTGCTGTTGCTTCAGGCGTTCAAGCTCGCTCGCCAGTGTCTTGCTCTGCTGCTCTTGCTCCTCGAGACCAGCGATACGCGCCTCCAGGTTCTGTTTCTCGCGGCCCAGTGCGTCAATCTGCTCGCTCTTCTGCATCAGTAGTGCCTTGTGCTTCTCGTGGAGCGCCGCGCTCTCTGCAGCGTCGGCGCGCAGTTGCCCCTGCATCCTCTCCAGCTGCTTGGTCGCTTCTTCGAGCTGTTGCTCCATCACGACCACGCCGTTCGCAGCGACCGCTCCGTTAGCCCCGCCACTGACGTCTCCTCCCAGCAAATCAACCTCCTCGTACAGCGGCGCTGCTGTTGCCGCCGTCGCCACCGGGGAGAACGACAGCAGGTCGCCCGTCGCGACCGTGGCGGACGATCGAGCGCCAGACTCGCTTTGCTCGTGCCAGTCCCGCTTCCACAGCGCCAGCTGGATCTCGAAGCGCTCGCGGAGTTGCTGCGCGTCCAGCACGCTCCGCGGCAGCTCGGCCTCGTCCCCCGAGGCCGCCTGCTTGCCCTCCAGCGCGTGGCACGCCACCAGGTCGATGCCCACGACGTCAGCGACGAACGTCGAGAGCACCGCGCAGTCCGCTTCCTTGGTCGCCAGCGCGCTCATGCGCGCCTGCATCTTCTGGAACTGCGCCTTCATCATCTTGTTCTGCCGCGTCAGCTTCATGCTCAGCGCCACCAGCTCCTCGTACGACAGCCGCGCGGCACCGCCACCGCCACCTGCAGCACTGCCACTGCCACCGCCACCTGCAGCCTCCGCACCCCCTTCTGTCGCGGAAGCGGAAGATCCCGATGCTGATCCGACGTCCCCACCGCCGGTTGTCTCCGCGGCCTCCGACCCCGCGCCGTCCGCGCTCTCGCCCGCCTCCAGCATCCCGCCGGCCGGCGCGCCGGCGCTGGCGTTGCGCAGGAAGCTGAGGCCCTTGGAGAGGCTGCCGCGGCCCAACTCGCGCATCTGCTCGAGCTTTTCCTTCTTCTTGAGCATCGCGGTCACGTGACGCCCGTTTCCTAGCGACCCACGACCGCCCAGGACACGAAATTACACCAGCACAGAGCTCGCAGCCAGCGCGAGATGCCTGCGCGCTTGGACAGAGCCAGCGATCTGCCTTCCGCCTCCCCGAGCGCGCGTCGATCGCCGCCGCGCTCGCCCGCCCTCCTGCTGATACGGGGGACGTGGCGAGGGAATCAAACAGAGGGGGAGAGGCCGAAATGGGAACCGGCGGTATCATACCGGTGTATACCGTTTTACTGTGGATTTTGTCGGTATTATCTTATCGGTAACATACCGGTATTATCCAGATTGAAGTTGCACTGTCCCGCTCTGGGTTTCACTATCGGCTTTTGAAGCACGGATACAATTCGGCTCACGAGACGATGGAAAGACCGAGATGCTGCCGCCTGATGACGCTGCGCGCCTCCTTTCATGAATGATAGTGGCCGCCTTCAGCGCGTGTGGCGCGTGCGATACCCTGCCGAGCGTGGCGTCAACCAGCCGGCCGGCCGCTCAATTCGTCAAAACGAGTGCGCCGACCACATTGCGACACCTGCGACGCTATTCCTGGCTCGCGGGCGAGTGTCGTGACTCTGGGAGCAGCTGGTGGTGTGTGGCGCGGGTGGGAACAGCGGCCGTGCGGGCTATTTACGGCGCGTCGCGGGCTCCACGCCGGGTCTTCACGCCGCGCCGCACCACGCACCAGCGACAGCGCTGCCTGGTTCCCGTCTTCGCTCATCGCTCGTCGCTCGTCTGACGTCGCGGGCCAAAGTCCTCGGGAAGCCAGCCGTCGGCGGTCGGCGTGAGCCCACAAGAGCGTGAGGGCAGCACGACGCGTTGTTGACGGCGCAGCGCGAGACGAGGAGGCGCCGTGCCGAGGGAAAGGGGGAGCCATGGAGTCGCCGCCGCCCGAGACGCCGCCGCCATACCAGCCTGCTCCCGCGCGGAGGACTATCATCGCGCGTTTGACGCAGTACCAGCCCAAGCAGGCGGCCGCGTCCATTGTCCCGTACGCACCCGAGCGACTCAGCATCTCCCATGACGTGCTCTCGCCATCCATGGCCCAGGCCTTCACCCACACGGTAATGATAGCTGACTACTTCAATGGTGGTTGCTTGGCATTCGCTCATGGAGTGATTTCTTTCTGAATCGCAGGGTGTCCCGCGCGAGCGCATCCAGTCGGTGTCAGCTCTGCGGGAAGAATCGCCGTCGAATACCTTGTTTGCGGCACTTCGCATGCGACGAGCGCTCCATCGCTCCAAAGGATCGAAGCCAGTGGAGGCCACCGTCATCAAGGACGAAGCCCAATTGATTGTGGAGCGCCACCAGAAGGTGCTATCGCGATACAAAATCCGAAGAACAACCGGAGACGATGATGAAGTGGGGACATTGCACAACTTGCCGATGTTCATGGCGAACCCCCACAGCAACCTGTACAAGATCTGGCAACTGGTACGACACTCGCGACAAAATTGTGGGCATGGTGCTGACACTAACGTTCTTGTGGCTGTTCCAATGCAAACAATTCTAGGTTACTCTCTTGTTCATCATCTACCAGAGCTTGTCGCTGCCGTTCATGATGGCGTTCATGAGCTCCAGTTCAAACGACACCAGTTGGATCGACAACTGCATGACTGCGGTGTTCGCGTTCGACATCGCTATCCAGTTCAACACACCCATTCAGCTTGACAAGGACGGCAACGACTACTCAACTGATCGATTGCTGATTGCCAAAGTCTACTCGAAAGGATGGTAAGTCCTCGCTTCTTGCAGTTTGTTTCCCTCGGTGCTAGCTAGCTCTGACTGCTGATATTCAATGTGCGTTTGTGCGTCGCAGGCTGTTCTTTGATGTACTTGCATGCATCCCATTCGACTCGGTCATGAGCGTGCTGGTCAGCGACATGGAAACAAAAGGAGGCAATCTGAGCGTGCTGGGGCTGCTCAAAGCGCTCCGCATCCCTCGGTTACTGCGACTCGTTCGTCTGCTTCGAGTGATGAAGCTACTCAAGTTACGCCCGGAGCTACAGCGCTGGCTTCAGTACTCCCGCCACGCCAACCTCTTCCGTCTCGTGCGTCTCGTCATGTCCTTTCTGGTGATCAACCATTACTTGGCCTGCACGTGGTACGGCCTGGTGGCTTCGGATGAGAACAAGGCGAGTGGCGCGACCGAGAGCGCGTACCACAACTACTTCGCATCACTTTACATGTGCCTGCTCGTGGTACAGGGCCAAAACATCACGATCTACGACGACTCAGAGTACCTGTTCTGCATCTTCGTCATGGTGTTCGGCGCCGTGCTGATGGCCGTGGTGTTCGGTAATGTCGCTATCCTGATTGCCAACTACTACGAGAGCCAGAGCAGTCACCAGAAGAAGATGGAGTGGCTCTTTGCGAGCATGAACCGCATGAAGCTGCCCTTTGAGCTGCAGAATCGCATCAACGACTACTACCAAGCCATGTGGGAGCGCCATGGAACTTTGGATGGAGCGGTTGCGGCATTCATTCCAGAACTGTCTCGGAACCTGGCGTATGAGGTCGAATTGTTCCTGCGAATGGATATGATCAACCGAGCGCCGATTTTCCAGAACTGCAGTGCCAAGGTCGTGCAAGAGCTTGTGATGGAGCTGGAGCTGCAGGTGTTCATGCCTGGCGACTACATTGTCGTGCGTGGCGAAGTGGGGAATGATATGTACTTCGTGCAAAGCGGCACCTGCGAAGTCACGAAGGACGTCGGCTTGAGCGCAGGGCAGACAGCGTTCAACCTCAATGCCGATAGTAGTGCTACCGTGGGACTGCAGTCAACAAGATCTGACAGAGCGATGACAGATACGGAGGCTCCTTCGTACGAGATCGTGCTAAAGACACTCGGACAGGGTGACTACTTCGGGGAGATTGCACTGCTGATGAACTGCAAGCGCACAGCCAACGTTCGCGCGCAAGTGTTCTCCGAGCTGTGCACGCTGACTCGCGAGGTGTTTGAGAACATTTCAATGCGCTACCTCGAGGACCGCAACATCATTGAAAAGTTCATCATGGACAAGTACGACCCCGGTATGCTGCAAGCTGCCATGAAGCAGTCCCAAGAAGTCAGTATGCGCACGGCCGCAGTGGCATCCAGTGTTGCAATGAATCGTCCGGTTATTCCAGCCGCGGAGATGCAGAACGAAGAAGTTTCGCTGTCGGGGGCAAAGCTGACTGCCCTCTTGTCAAAGATATATGATCGCATCGTCAAGCTCGAGGGTCGCATCGAGAGCGACGCCCAAGAGCGTCGAGATAGCGACATCCGCCAGCGCATCGACTCAGTGGCAAAGCCGCACCCAGGCACCCTCCATCGAGTTCTCTCGACAACGTCCGACAAGGCAGTCGCATTTGAGCCGGATCGAGTTTCCCAGCGGCACCTGCTCGCATCGCAGCAAACCTCATCGGCCTCGATCAATGGGCCACGAGGGTCAGCTGGTGGTCACCCCAGTCAAAACAACTCGCACGGAAGTCATCGGAACGGCAACCCGGATGTGAGTTTGCTGCCCAAAACGCCTGCAGACGCGAAGGAAATCGCCGACAGACCTGCTCAAGAACTCCCAGGAAGCGTCGAGATTGCTACTGGGAGCGATCCCTTGCCAATGGTAGTTGATGGTGTTGCAACTCCGCAGAGCCCCGACGAAATGAAGGTGTGGAAACGCCCGATGCTTTCTCGCCCCGGAAGTTGGCGGAACTCGCATCGTGACGGATCCATCGAAAGTGTGCGACTTCGCGGGCTGGTACGACCGTACTCAAATGCTATTGTCCGGCATTCGAGCCGAGCGGCATCCATCAACGCAGCAGCTGTGATCACCGACGCCCTCGCAGTCCAGCATAGCATGTTGGGCAATGAGCCAGAGGTGCGGCAACATCCCCCAGAGCAAGACACTTTGGAGAAGGAGCACGAGAGGGAAGGGATCACGGACGACATGCTCGACGAACTTGCGGAGCGGTTGTCCAGCCACCGCGTGTGACAGGTGTGGCGGGTACTCAGACGCTTGTCAACTAAGTTGTGGTGAGTGGAAAAACCAAAACAACTCTCGCAATGGGCGATTCTGCCGTGGACGTCTTACGAACTTTTGTCGTGGGCTTTGATTGCAGGGGGCTTGAAGCGCTTGAGGAGACAGACGCCAAGCCTTTAAAGGAACACATTGTCAAGCATTTTTGCCGTTTGATGTCATCCCATTGACATATTCGATCGAGACTGCACTTTCACCAAGGTTTCATCAACTCCGCCATGCCGAGTCCTCATCCCGAAAGGCAAGATCGATATGCCCACCTCCATTTCTTCAACTTCCAAGATCACCTCCAACCGCGAGTGTTGCGGGCACACAACAGCGTCACGTGGTTCATCCAGATGAACATATATAGCTCACGTGTCCTGAGGCAAACTTCTGGTTGGGAACGTCGCTCGCTCGCTGTCTATTCTGGCACTCACCGACTCACGACTTGGATGGCATTCTTGTCTGCCCAAAATAGGCATGTCGGATGAAAAGGCATCATTGGCTCGATGTTGGCAAACCTGCACCTGCCGCAGTCATTTCTGTTTGCGGCGGGCTCAAGCCTCGCCATCGCGACCATTGAAGCGAGCTCAGTCTGCACGAGGTCGCTTGGCCCGAGGTGAGACGACAGCATGGCCGCCGAGATGTACGCCCCTCTGCAGCAGCAGCAGCCTGCGCGGGTGCAGCAACCAGCGCTGGTCGCTCCTCAGCCACCTGTTCCGCCAGAGATCGAGGGGTTCCTAAAGAAGCTCAAGCGCAAGACGAGCAGCAATCTGCTGGGCGGCAGCTGGAACAAGCGCTGGTTCTTTGTCGATCCACGACGCCGCGAGTTCGGTTACGCAGCCAGCAAGGCCCCCAGTGCCCCTCGCAGTAAGTGATCCTCAGCGACCTTGCTTGATGTGGTGTGCTCAGTCAACTCAAGGATGCATGCACCTGCTTCTTTGTGGCAGGCTCGATCTTCCTGGACGACATCACGGCCATCGTGCAGTTCGACGACACGCACTTTCAAGTCGAAAGCCGCACGCGCAACTTCTTCCTGTGTGGCGAGAGCAAAGCGAGCACGTCCTGCTGGGTCTCAACGCTGGACGAGTACCGCAAGAAGCTGGCCGCGTACGAGAAGGACAAGACGGCGTACCTCGCGGCGTGCAAGCTGCGTGAGCAGGCCGCCGAAAGAGAAGACGCAGCGGTCGCGGCAGCCGTGAAGTCTGCGCCGGCACAACCATCATCCATGAAGAACGAATCCTCGGACCCGGCGACTCGCGAGGCGAAGAGCAGTCGAGCGAAGGAGGACAAGAAGTCCAAGGCTGCCAAGAAGAAGTCGTCAGCGTCCAGTAAGGACGAGCCGAGTCGCGAGTCGTCGGCTTCATCGCTCGCGTCGCGCTCTTCGTCCTCGGCTTCGTCCTCTGGCCGATCACCAGACATCCGGCAACGTCAAACCGCCAGCCGATCTGACAAAAGCGATCGGCGCGAGCGAGCCCAGCGAGACACTCGCGAGGCGCGGAGGTCGCCGTCACCAACTTCATCTCCTGAGCCATCGCCCCCGCGTGTGACAAGCTCTCGCAGGGACCGACCACCGCGCGCACCCGCCGACCGCAATGCTGGTAGTCAACGCGACCGTGAGCGAGAGCGAGAGCGGGAACGAGACAACGGCTCTCGAGGTCGGAGTCGCGGAGGCCGTGGGCGTGAGACGTGGCGGGACGAGGAGGTGGAAGAGGACGAGGACGAAGACGTCGTTGCAGGCGAGAGCGTGTTCGAGATGACGCCGTCTTCACACTCGAACCGAGGCCGCGGTGGTCGGGGAAAGGGCTCCAACGCCCAGCAGAGTGCGAGCGCGCATCCGAGCCGCGGCCATGTCATGCAGGCGTGGATCGACGAGGACTTCGACTGACAGGCACCATCAGCTCGGCGCGGGACTTTCGTTTGATTTATTGGCGCGTAGGTACTTGGGAGTATCACGCAAAGACATGCTGCCTCTCGCTCCCAAGCCTTCGCATGCGCTGGGGATGTTCACTAACCGCTCTCATCACTCTCTCGCGCGCCACTATCCGCGTCGACTCGCGCATGCGATGGCATCGCCGCGCTTCGGACAGCGCGCCACCTTTTGCGCAGCGCACCCCGCGCCGACTCACGCACGACCCACTGCCAGTCGCGCACACTCAGCCGTCCGCAGTCACGCGACCGACGCCGCAGTCCCGGCAGCTCGTGCGCGAACCAAGCGGAGAACTCGTGCAGCGAGATGGCGCCGGAGCCGTCGCTGTCCATCATGGCGACGACATCCTCGGTCTCGCTCGCGTCCAGAGGAACGTGCACGCGCGCCATGAGCTCGCGCACGCGTTCTCGGGAAAGCTCTCCCTCGCCGCGCTCGTCAAGCAGCTCGAACACGTCTCCCAGCTCGGCCCACATGACGGCGTCATCGTCATTGCCGTCGGTCGCGTGTCGTTCAGCGGCAATGGCTCGCCGACGCTTGTGCAGCAGCGCCTCCTCCTTCTTGAGCTGGGCTTTGCCGGCACGACTGGCCACGAACGCCGCGAACGAGTCGAACGCCGCCATGTCACGCTGCCACGTGCCGTCGTCGTCGCGAATCCCATCGTCGCCGTTGTCTATCGCCGCGAGCTTCAACTGGCCAGCAACAGCACGCAGCTCGCTCTTCATACGTGCTGCGAGCACTCGACCACCGTGCAGTCGACGAGCGCGCCAGGCTCGGAACGCGCGCTGCACGCGCTCCGCAGCACGCGTCCACTCGCGAAAGAGCCTTGTACGGCGCGCCAGGTGCTGGCGGAACGCGCACTGGATCGTCAATGCCGCCGCGAACTCACGCCGCCGTCGCTTCAGCTCGTGCCTGGCCCGCGCACAGCGATACGCACACTGCACCACCGTCGCTGGCATGTCCAGCTTCTCCAGTCGACTGCGCGTCATACTCGACTCGAGGTGGCGGAGGTATCGCACGACGGAGAAGCAGACGCGGAGATGTGCTATGAGAGCCACGACTCCTTCGTTGCGAGGGATCTGCGTCCGCATGGCTGGTGCCGATGGAGGGGGCGAAGTGTGGTCAGCGTCCTCCTTCCCCGGCGCGGGAGCTGATGCTGCCTCGGTCGATTTTGGAGCAGAAGCGAGAGGAGTAGATAATGACAGAAGAGCGCGAGCTCGAGCGACGGCGCTCCATGTGCGTCGGTCGGTCGGATCGAGCTCCAGCACCGCGTCGCACGCCTTGACGCGCAGGAACTCATGGCATATATCAACTGTCGTCATGGTGACCAGTTGGTCTCGTGAAAAGCCTCCGTGTCCGGTCGCAGCGAAGGCCGCTCGAGCAGCGATGACCAGCGCAAACAACTCGATCGCTTGGCCAGTTCGTTCTGGACCCACTGAGACCGCTGCAGTCGAGTCTGCTGCTTCCGCTGGTGAAGGTGTCGTCGGCTCCGGACTTGGCACCGCCACTGAAGTGTTGTGCGTCTCCAGGAGCACGTCCCGCATCGCCGCCTCCAACGGCACGCGCGCGTCACGGAGCTGATTCCGCCCGCGTTCAAGCATTCCAAGCAGGAGAAACCCTCCGCCGCCGCCGTCATCGCCCAGCAGCAACTCATGCGGCTTAGCACAGAACCGTTTGGCGTTGCACTCTTCGTCGCCGCGCGGGAACAGCGGTGATCCAATCCCTGCAGCCGACAGCATGGTGTCGACTTGTTGCTTGACTCGCCTCGCACCCGCCTCGATGGAAGTGGCAGCTTTCACTGTCGTGTTCTCCATCACCATCATGACGTAGTCGGAGCACTTGGCATCGGACTGCTCGAGAGCACGAAGCAGCACGTACAGAGTCACCGGTGGCGCCTGACGGGGCACAAGTGTCGTCGCTGCCATTTGCACCGCCACCTCTGCCGGAGTCGGAGGTTTTGTAGCCGCATCATCAGCTTTCCGTTTCTTGAACAGGCTTCGCCCGCCTCCAAAGAGCGAGGCGGCGACTCCGCGCGACTTTGGCGTCGCAGCAGCAGTGGAAGTTGAGGTTGCAGTGGTAGAAGCAGCACTGGCAGGAACAATCGGCGCGGCTGGCGGTGTTGGAGCCACCTTGCTTGCTGTTGCTGCGCCGGTGGCGACAGCTTTGCGGGTCATGAAGACCGCGAGGTCCGTGACTCGCGGAGGCTGGTGGAACTGTGCCAATTTAGTCGCCACTTTTCCTTTTCGCAAGGCACCACCGACCGTATACTTGGTGGGCATCGTTGTGAACAGCACACATGAACTTGCGCTGCTCTTGGAGGCCGACCCGCCGATATCGTGTGTGGAGCCGTCGTCGAAGACGCGAACTACGACAAGCTCCTTCACAGCCATCAGTTCCTCCTGCTCCAGCAGCACGAAGGCGAGCTCAACCGCCGATGTATCAAGAACGCACGCACGCCAGACGTCAACGAAGACGTCGGAGGCCACCGCTGAGAGCGCAAAGAAATACTGGCGCTGTGACGGTGTGAACGCCACTGGCTGCCACTGCTGACGTTGGTGCCGCCGTGGCGCCATCCCGTCACTCGCTCGCTTCTCCGTCTCGTTGGTCGCGATGGCGTCGTGGTGGAAGATGCACAATGCCCATCTTGGGTCGCCACCACTGAGGTCGCTTGCTCTTCTGCTGCGCTCGACAAGCGACGCGTCCAGCATGGTCGCGAGGCAGCTGGTGGCGAACGCGCCGCGCTTCTCCACCCCCTCAGCCGGTTGCTGCGTGCTTCGGCTCGCGTCCAGCGTGCGCGGGACATTTGTCATGGGCAAACGTATGCGGGTCTCATAATGGATATCCTTCGCTAGCAGCGCACAAGTGCAGTCGCTGGCGTAGCACAAGTGATCAGCCTCCAGCACCTTCCTTCTCTCATCGTGGCGGCCTCTACCTCGACGAGTTGGCGCTCCGAGCCACGCGGCAACGCTGTAGTCGCGCGTAAAGTCCTCGCCTAAGCGCAAGATCTGCGATGAATGAAACCGGACGAGGTCTCGGCGTAGCACGTCGAGGACAGCAGCGAAGAAAATGCGAAGGTTCGAGTGCGGAGCGGTGCGCAATGCCCGCAGCTGCGCAAAACTAGCGCGCCACTGCGTAGACTGGGTCGTTGAAACTAGCTTGGTTGCTGCCGCCTGGAAGAACGCGACCACATCTGTCTCCACCTGATGTGCGACGGTCGATGCCGACGAGTGCAGCGACGGTGTCAAGGCCTCCGTGCTGAGACTATCCGCACACAAGATGTGGTTGTCGCCCATCGGCGTCACGAGGAACGCGCGCTGTGCTGGCTTAAGCGTCAGCGGGGTGACGGCATGGCTGTGTCCGTGTCCAAAGAACAGGGAGCGCTTCTTGTCCGTCCCAACCGGTTGTTTCGCTGTCATACCTGCTTGTTGCGGAATGTGCACGACCGTGACCACCTCTGCCAATGACGCTACAGACGGCTTGGAGACCTTCTCAAGACTCTGCACGGATACCATCGTCTGCACTTCAGGCCGTGCAAGATCGAGCGTGACGCCAGCCATCAAGCTCCGCTTTGAGGCCGCAATGAAACGCAGAGCAGGACAGTGGTCGTCTTTGTGAGCGTCGACTCGACTCCCACTCACAAACACGGTTCGCTCGCCGAGGTACACGTCGCAGCACGGGTTCTCGTGTTCGCGATGCCCAGACATGGCCAGCGCAATCAGCTCCATTGCAGCCGGGAGAGTTTGCTCATGCATGACGGACAAGGCCTCAATCGTGGATTGGATCCCTTCCACAGCTTCACCCATGCGATCCAGCTCTCGTAAAACCATTCGGCGTCGGACGATACCTTGGACGCGAGGGTTGACAAGCTGGATCAGGTCGTTGATGGCGGGAAGAGCTTCATGCAGTAGACCGGCGTCGAACGACCACGTCGCACCCTCAACGCGCTTGAAGACGAGCGCCGTATGCCGAAGTGCTTCCTGACCGTCATAATCACCAACATCAACATCGACACTCACATCGCGGGTGTCGAGACAGTGCACAATGACGATCTCTGGTCGATGCGTCAACTGAACAACCGCGTCTGGGGACGTATCGTCATCAGATCGTTGGGCACATCGCGCGCATTTTCTGTGGTAGTACTCATCGAAGTACTGTGCGACTTCTGCGTCATCGCTCGCGCTTCTTGCACCTCCTCCACCCTCGTCATGTGGCCGTGAGAGCGTCGCTATCGCCGCGTCCTTCCATCTCGTCCACTCCACGTTACGGCAGCACTCAGTCTTGGGGAACCAGACAGCATACATCTCCATCGCTGCCGGCAGGTTCTCTGACAAGAGACTCAACACAGAGCGGAACAGGTCCGGGAAGGTGCTGCGGTTGCCGCGGAACAGGGTTGGCAGTGTCGCGCGGAGTATATTGGCGCGCTGTGTTCGGATGTTTTTGCCTATGAGCATCCCCACTTGCTCCAAGAACTCGACGACCCCATCTTCTGGCGGAGCGGGTGTCGAAGTGACTTGCGAGTACTGTCCATTCGCTGCACCGGGGAGCGTGTCGACCGAGAGGATGCCAACAAACGGGACGGGGACGCAAACGAACGCTCCACTGGGCTCGTTCGATCCGAAGAACTTAAGCCATCGAGTCAAGGCTGGCGCCAGTGGGGTGTTCGGGTCTTGAGAGGTTGGTACTCGCTGCGACTCGATGAGCAACCGGTAGTGAGCACGCAGATCAGGTACAATCATCGTTTGTTGCGTCGCAAACACGTGGAAAGACACACTTCGAGTCGCGTCAACACTTTGGCGCTCCATTTTGCTTGCAGATGTCGCGCAGACGAATCGAACGCAGCGGCTAAGAGGGTCGACGAGTCCCACGTACGCGTTAACTCCGTTGAGCGCACGCTCGAGCTGGCCCATGACGTAGTGAAGCAGGAGCAGCGGTGTTGGCGGTAACACTACGACTGGAACAGCAGCGATTGTGTCACCAACTGGTCGCTTTCGCCGATCTTCACATGCTGCCATCACTCGCAGCAAGCTCTGGTTGCGCAGCTGCTGCCGGTACTCGCGCGTTGCTCGACGAACACGCCTGAGTGCATCACTTAGAGCTGTCGCGACGTGGCGAACAAAGTCGACCAGTCCAAGCTCCGGCTGCGCTTCTCCAGCCAGCCGCTCATACTTTTCGAGGTTGTCGAGCGCAAGGACGCCGACGTGGCCGACGGGGACAACAATAAACGGCCACTTGATGGGTTTGTCCGAGTAATGGCGGAGTCGGCACACTCGCGAGTCAGTCCCATCTATGGCGTCTTGGCGAGTGATAACCACCGGCGCTTGCTTCGATAATGCCTCAAAGCTCACACCGACATCGCGCTTCAGCTGCTTGCCCAGCATAGCACTGCCTGCAGACGCGCAGACGTATTTCAGTCGGTCACGCGACGGCTCCAGCAAACCAATGTACACGTTCGGATCGTTCAGCTCGGCCTGAACGAGCTCAACCGCGTGGCGTTGCAGTGTTATCATCGCCTCCACTTCCAGCTCCTCCATGGGCGATAGCCGGTGACGATGAGGTGGTTGCTTGGCGAAGCCACTTCCGAGTTGACTGGCGGTTTTTGCCTTGCTCGTTACTCTATCGTCGGCGACGACGTTCGCTTTGTTGACATCATCGCGGATTGCTTGGATCTGGCGCTGCACTTCTTGATCGCACAAAGCGCGAAAGCCCTCGGCTGCAGTTACTCGTGCGCGCGATCGTTCAATCCGCGCCTGACACGTTTCAACTCCACGAGCGAGCGCCTCGGCGACGCGATTGATATAAGCATGGTCGCACTCGGCATGGAACTGCGGGAGACACGACACCGCCAGGAACACACACACGTTGGGCGGGTCTGCCATTGAGCGAACCAGCGCGTGGGAGAACGTCTTGGTTGACAGGAATAAGCCCAGTGCGTGGGTTGTGTACTTCTCATTGGACACGCGCAGCGACGCTTTACCCGCCGTGTCGCCGCCGACTGCTGCTGTGCCTATTGCATTGTTATTCGGCGGCGGCAGCAGCAAGAAGTACGCGTCGCGGATGCGCTGTGCCTGCAGGCGCTGCTTCTCGGATGACAATATGGGGAGCCCAAGGCTTCGACGCGATGCAATCAGCGCGCTAAACTCGGCGTGCTGCTCCAGATCATCGCGCTCAAGTGTGTCAACAGCAGCAACAAGCTCGTCGACTGTTTGCGGTGCACTCGACGACCCAGTGGACGCAGCAGCAGCAATTGCTGCTGGGAGGGAGTGCGCCTCGATTGTGTCTGGCAGAAGCTCTTTCCACCGTAACCGAAGCGGCTCGACCGCAGCCACTTGTGCCGTCTTCTCACTCCGGCGCTCGACCTCGGAGTAATCGTACACGAGGGATGTCTTGCCCCGCACGCAGTCGACTTCGACCAGCCGCACCTTCCACGTGCCAACTATGACGTCTCGGAGCGCTCGACAAGCACCAATATAGAGCTGGTGCGGTGAGCGTAGCGGATTCTCTTGGACCAGCTGATGCAGTTCGTACAGCGCGAACGACCGGCGCTTGGAGTAAATGGCACTCGCCACGATGGTGCCCAGAGCTAGCAAGTACTCGACCACACCGCGCTCTGGATGGCTTTCGTCCCGTCGGCCCTTCGGAACCCCATAGAACGAATCAACACTGAGAACGCCAACGGCGCAGTCTTCATGCACGAGCGGGATAAACAGGAAGGGAGACTCTTCGCGATCCTGCTGTCGTCGCTGTGCCGAGAGCCAACGCAAACGCTTGTACATGTCGGGAGAGGCAGAAGGGTCGACGACCAGCGGTGTCTTCGTGTCCAGACATCGAAATGACACGCCTTGGCCGCGCTGCAGAACGCTCTTGCCAATCTCTACAGTCGATCGCCCGCCGACGAACGTGTACTTGAGCTGTGTTCCGTCCGGTTGTAGCTCGGCGATTTGCACGTCGGCACCCGGGAGGTTCTCCGTAATATCTCGAAACACCTCTGTTATCACGTCGTCAAGCGCCCGAAGTGCATCCCGCGAAGGCATGAGCACTCCCCCGGGTGTCGGCATGTTATTGAGAGACGCTGTCGCACCGAAGCGTTGGGTGAGCGCGGCCATGGAGCGCTCGCGACGCATGCGGCGCCGCGTGCGGCCGTGGACACACGACAGACTTCGCTCGGTGATTGCGACAGCGCGCTGAAGGAACGCGATCGTTGCGGGCGACCGAACGTCCTCAAGGGGAAGCTCGCGCGGGAAATCAACCTCGAGTGCGTACACCACATCACGCGGACGGAATTCGTCGCGGATTGTCAGTACGAGCGCGTTCGGGTCCGACAGAGTCAACGGTTCACGCCTGTCGCTGGGTGCGCCTGCACTTGACGTGGCAGCGACCTGTTGCAGCAAGAGTTTGAGCTGGTAATGCTTGGAGTTCATGGGTCGGATGGGGAGAAGCTGTCGTAGCTGCCGCCATGTGAGGCTTTGGTACGTGCGGTTGACCCACGACACATTGTACGTCGCAGACTCGCAGATTGGTGCCATTGACGCAACCGGAGGAGCCTGCGTCTCACTTGGCGAGCTCGTAGACGACTGAAAGAAGACTGGCTTGGAGATGCTGCCTTGAAGAAGCTTCAGGCCGTCACTCGACGCTTCACTACCATCGTCGTCTTCGTCGACGGGGATCTCAAGCTCCTTGTAAAGTGCCACACGCTTGATCAGGCGCTCTTCCCACCGCAAGAACGGCTGTAGTCTGTCCTCGGGCACCTCAGTCGACGCGAGCGCACTGATTTCGTGCGTCGAAGGGATGATCTTCCACACGGCAACCCGGTGAACGGACGAGACCGCGCGCGCGATCGCCTTCACTAGCACCTCAAACACGTCGTAGATGCTGCAAGTCGGTTCGCGCGTAACGTTCGCCATCTCGCGACTCCAGTGAACCGCGCGGTATCCGTCTAAGAAGACGCCAGCCATCTCCGAGACGCGCGACAGGAATGCCAGCGCATCCGAGTCTCCTGTGAAGAACCGGGGCAGGTTATTATCGAGTTGCAGGTGTCGGTTGCTCCCTCGTTTGAGCGACTGGACGAGCTCCAGCAGCTTGTTCCGCGCCGCGATCTTGAGTTTCTGGAACGCCGGCTTGTGCAGGACGTCGTTCTCACTTAGTAGCATCAGCCGCGCGCCGTCGATGCGCAGTCTGCGCAGCTCGACAGCCGTGTCGCGCTGCTTTTCGCGGACCAGAAACTGATAGACTTCGTCGACTGTCATAGCCTCTGGTCGCTGCCGCCCCGCCTTGCGGCATGCGTCGATTGATAACACTCCGAAGGCTGGGTGGCCGACCCAGCTGGTGGATTGTGAAGCTTCGTCCTCCTCGTCACCTGGTTGCTGTCGCTCGATCGGTCGCAGTGACACGAGTGGGAAGCACGCGAAGGGGCCCGTGAGCGTTGCGCCAGTAGAGAACGTGACTACCTGGTATTTGTTGCAATCTCCAACGTCCTCGATCACCACCGGATGCCTTGTCGTCATGGCGGCCGCGCTCACGCTCGCAGGTTTGAGTTGCTTGGGGTGATGATTCGCCTCGCTATCGTTGTTGTCAGGCGGATGGTTCTCTTCAACAGCGTATGGGAGAACGCGATGGAGCATAGCACTCTTGGGAGAGCACGCAACGAAACGGAGTAAAGCTGCCGGTGACGCAGCGGGTGGACTGGGCAGCGCCTCAAGCACAGCCAAGTAGACGTCACAGTCGCTCAGGCATGCGTGGCAAGCGTTGACAACCTGCCGCTGGGTCTGCAACAGCGTAGGGAGCTTTGTGTGGTTGCTGTCATCGACGCCACCGTCGTCCAGCCAGCTTGGAACGAGCACAGGCGACCCTTGCTCGAGATGTCGAAGTCTTGCGGTTAGCGATGCAAAGTACTCCCCCAGCCTGTCAATCACCCGGCTGTACGCGACGTGAGTGCTCAGAGACAGCTCGACGTGGTGGCTGTAGAGCGAACGAGACGGATATACTGGGATCGGCTGCGATAGGAGCGTCGAGACCACCGACGCGCTTCTGGTTCGACGCGCTTCCCGCACTGCATCCCGATCACCCTCTACGCCAACAGCCTCCGGGTTCACCTTGAAGTGGCGTCGAAGGTGGCTGGGAACGAACAGATACAGCTCTTCACGCTGGCCATCCTCGCTCGCAGGTTGATCCTGCCGCTGCGACTCACTGCGGCCGTGGACGTCCATGCCGGTTGCTTCCCACTCACACGTTGACGATGGCGATTCACGGATATCTTTGGCGAGCGGTCGTCAGAGAGTCGCGAGCGAATCGACGCGGCAAGACCCTGAACGAAGCTCATCAAAGTTAGATCAGCAAGCGTTTATGGATGTGGAAACATGCAGACTGGCTAGTGATGTCAACGAGATTGCCGACTCTGGAGCTGGGGACCCACTGGATGCTCCTCTACATCATCATGGGTGCGCGCAGCACGTCGATCTTGCAGAGCCTCACGCCGCCCAAGACCTGCTCGGGAAGTTCGTGGTCCTCTTGACCCTCGAGCACAAAGCCAAAGTCGACGACCATGTTGGGGAAGTGCGTCGACACGCCGCTGAGGCCCTTGCGCGCCACGTAGTTGAACTCATGCGCGTCCACGTCGACCTCAAAGTAGCCGTCCCCGCGGTAGAATCGGTGCTGCGGGCGAGTCAAGATCGGCTGCCCGTTGTACGTCTCGAGCAGGTGGCGCTCCGTTCGCCCCAGTTGCTGCTCCTTCGGGTTCACCACGACGCCGATCGCCTTGAACCGCTCGTTCTGTCATCGACGATCAATCAGCGTAAGAGGAGAGCGCGCTGTAACGATACCGAGTTGTATCAACGCACCATGTTGCTGGAGGTCTGCATGAAGTCGCGCAGCAACTGTAGAGGCGTCCGTTCAAACGCGGGGGAATGCGTTAGAACGGGTGATTGCACTAAACACTCACCCCCAACCCGATCTTCCGCTCACCTTGACGGCTGGAAGTGACGGCTCGTCGGCCCGCATCATCTCACGAACCCCAGGCGGGATGGCAAAGTACGTGACGAAGTTGAAGCCGGGTCCGTCACCTTGCTTCTCTCCCCACAACGGATTGGACGGTGCGTAGCTCGGGACTTGGCAATTCACAATGAACAGATCGAGTGCCTCGCCGCTGCAGACCAATTCGACCACGGTTAGCGAGCAAGCTCTGAGGATTCAGCTCTCGCCAAGACACCAGCCATACCTGGCAGACTTGAGGCTCGACAGGTCGACGATGCTTGCGATGTTGTCGACCTTCCCTTGTGACTACTCGCCAGTTAGCACGCACATGGGTCAGCCCGTCTTCCTGGTCAAAGTGGACAATAAAGCCCCGCATCAACCGAAGTCCGTCTCACTTGATAGACGTCGATGGCGAGAAGGTTGAGCAGCGCCGGCGCTGACGAAGACTTTAGCTTCGTCTTCCGATAGTTGGGGCCTGTCACCAAATGAGACCTGGTAAGACTATCATACGGGGGGCGAGACGAGAGACGACGGTGAAGGCACCAACAACCTTGACGGACGTTGAACCGAGTCGCGGAGAGGTGCGTCCAGCACCCCGGCACTATACCAGCCGGCTCAGGGTCACACTGACGAACGGAGGAGCCGGCAACAGCTCTCACACCTGCACATGCATCAATCCAGTCAGCTTACCAAGTGCGATACCACAGCCAAGTTGTTGCGAAGCGGTGGCTCACCATTGACCGAGCCGCTGATGGCAGTCGGTGTGTCGTGTGCGGTCCGACTGGCACTGGCGAGCTTCGGGCTCGACTCGTCCTCTGATGCGGTGCGGCTATCCTCTCGAGCCTGGGGAACCGCCGCCGCCCTGCCAGTCGCCTTGCTGCGCTGTGCGCCACCCACGTCAGCTACCTCAACACCAGTCCGGGTCCGACGATCAGGGTGGCTGGGAGCGCGGATCCACAACGCCCAGACACAGAGCGTGTTGAGCAGGCAGATGCTCAGATAGAACGTCGAGTCGGCGCCGAACCGCACGAACACTGTGTTTCACAGTCAAGGTAGCGTCGCCGTCAGCGTCGGCAGCCTCGAGACAGTGGCGGCGGCGCAGAGGAAGCGACGCGTACCGATGAGCGGGTTGAGCGCGATGAGCACCGCCGTGCCCTCGCCCACGAGCTCGCGCACCTGTCCACAGCCGTCGCGGTCCGTCAGCCTCAGGCACTGGAACCTAGCAACCAGCTCTCGACCGTCAGGCAGCCGCACCTTGCCCACCACCTGCACGGCGCTCGTGTCCTGTCTGCGCGTCGATCGGTCCCCCAGCGCGCGAGTCACACCAAGACACTCGATAGGTACGCTACCAGCCTTCACTCCGTCTCCAACCGGGGACGCTGGGTCGACGACCTGGCGCTGCGGCGACGGCGGCGGAGAGGCGAGCGCGTCGCCGTCTGGTCGGCCGCTGGGTAGCCTGCGCGGGCCCAGCACGGCCAGCAGCGCGCCCGTCCAGTCGCGGAAGTCAGCGTTCGAGTTGGCGCAGATGCGCAGCTCTCGGCCGCCGGCCGCGGACACCGTGAAGCAGAAGGGCGAGGGGGCGCCGCGCGGCAAGTCGCCCTGGATGACGAGCGAGGCCCCGGCTTGGCGCAGCGCCAGCTCGCCGTGCGCGTCCGCGCGGAAGGGCACGGCCTCGACGGGCGACGCGTGGCGGAAGTGCTTGAGCACACCGGCCTCGCAGTCGAGCACGAACCAGCGCTGGTGCCAGCGCCGCCGCTTCCACGGGCCCGCGCTCTGCTTGAACAGGAAGCCGCTCTTGAGCGACGCGCGCCGCGGACCCGCAGCCCGCGGGGAGGCGGCGGCAACGGCAGGGGGTCCGGCAGCGAGTCCGGAAGCGCCAGCGGTAGTGGCGGCGGCGGGCGGAGGCCCTGGGGGCGAGGGCGTCGCCCTGGACGGAGGCGGTGCCGCCGCCGCCTGCATGTTAAACGTGAGGGTGAAGCAGACTCAGGGTGCTTTCACTTGGACTCACTATGGCGGACGTATGTAACCCGCCGCCGCTCAGTTACGCTTTATCGGGGTTACTCGATAGTCCGTCGGTCGCCGAGGAGCTCCGCCCATGACGTCGGCGGCGACCCCGACGGCCTGCGGCTGGCGCGCGCGGCGGGCGTTCGCGGCGCACGCCAAGCCCATCTCGAGCGTGCGCTTCTCCCGCGACGGCCGGCTGCTGGCCTCCTCCTGTGCGTCTGCGTCGCTCGCTCTCGGCGCGGCCAAAATGGACTGACGGACGCGCTTGTCTCTCTCTCATGCGTGTGTGTCGGTGGTGCGTGCGTGGGCTCAGCGGCCGACACGTCCGTCAAGATTTGGGCGGCTGGGTCCGACCGCGAGCAGCAGGACGGCGGGGATGACGACGCCGCGCTCGCGCCGCTGGCGACGCTCGTGGGCCACGAGGAGGGCGTGTCCGGCTGCGCGTGGGGGCCGGACGCGCGGCTGCTGGCCTCGGCTTCGGACGACAAGACGGCACGGCTCTGGGACGTCGAGGCGGCCCGCTGCGTGGCCACGCTGGGCGCCACGAGCCGCGCGCTGCTGGGCGGCGACCAGCCCCCGGGCGTAGCTGCCGCGCTGCTGGCAACTGCCGCCGGCTCGAGCACGCCCGTCGGCGGCGGCGCGAGTGGCGCTGGGGGCGGTGTCGGTGCCGGTGCCGAGCGCGAGACGCACGCCGACCTCGTCTTCTGCGCGGCCTTCAACCCGCAGGGCTCGCTCGTGGCCACGGGCTCGTACGACGAGACGGTGCGGCTCTGGGATGTGCGCACGGCGCACTGCGTGGCGCTCCTGCCGGCGCACCAGGAGCCGGTGACGAGCGCCGAGTTCAGCGCCGACGGCTCGCTGCTCGTCACCGGCGGCTTTGATGGGCTCGTGCGCGTCTGGGACGTCGCCTCGCGCCAGTGCCTGCGCACGCTGATCGCCGACCCGGCCGCGGCCGTGGGCAGTGCCTCCTTCACGCCCAACGCGCGCTACGTGCTCAGCGGCTCGCTGGACGGCCGCCTGCGCCTCTGGGACATCGTGCGCGCGCGCTGCGTCCGCACGCTCTCGGGACACGCCAACCGCAAGTTCTGCCTCGCCACCGCATGCATCGAGGCCGCCGACGGCCGGCAGCTCGTGCTCAGCGGATCCGAGGACCACGCCGTGTACGTGTGGGACGCCAACTCGAGCGAGCAAGTGGACAAGCTCGCGGGCCACGACGCGCCAGTGCTGGCCGTCGCCGCCCACCCGTCCGGGGACGAGGTCGTCGCCGGCGCCAACACCAAGATCACTACCTGGCGGCGGGTGTCGGCGTCCAAGGAGTAGTACTAGACGACAGGACCGACGGCAGCCTGCGAGCGGTGGATGCAGCGAGAGATCGATCAAGCCGAGGGAACACATACAACGCTGCTGTCTATTTATTGTTGCGGGATGCGGCGGCGCGTCGGGCCTAGGCGCTCTGCATGGCGCTCAGGTTCTTGAGGTAGCTCAGCGTGAACTGGTTGTCGTCGCACCTGCAGACACATCACAAGACAGCCACCTCATCAGCCAACGCCACCCCAGTCCAGCGCAGGAACACGCAGCACGTACAGCTTGGCGAGGTCCGTCAGGTGCCGCGCGACGCTCTTCTGCAGCGCCCGCAGCGTCGCCAGGAACGAGCTGCTCGAGTCCGCGCGCATCTTGGCGCCGTGCGCGTTGAGAACCGCGAGGCTCCACTGCAGGTAGAACTCGAGGTGCGGGCTGGCGTCCATCTTCTTGGCGAGCAGCGCCAGCAGGCGCTTGACGTACACCTCGCCCTGCAGCGCGCGCACCACGAGCGGGACGCTCGAGACCGGCGTGCCCTCGACGCACTTCTCCATCATGTGCTCCTCGTTCAGGTGCAGCGCCATGAGCAGCGCGCGCGCGAACTGCTCGCGCTTGAGCGTCTGCGAGATGCTCTCCGGCGTGATGTCCTCGTCCAGCTCGAACGGGTCGAACGTCAGGTTCTCGTCCAGAGCGTAGATGAGCAGGCCCTCGGTCGACGCGGCGGCCCAGGCGCGGCCCGTGGGCGAGAAGATCACTGCCTTGGACAGCACCTCGAGGTTCTTGCGGCGGCTGCCCGGGTCCACCGCGCGCGTGGCCCCAACGAGGCTGTTGGCGTTCGCGCCTGACTGCTCCGAGTCGTCCATGTGCGCGTCCAGCTCCTTGCGGCTGAGACCGCTCGCCGTCATGTTCTTGCTGTTGAGCTGGTCCAGCACGCCGTCCAGCGACAGGTTGTGCGAGATCTGGAACTTCTTGAGCAGGATCTGCTGCGACACCTCGTAGATGCACACGAACTTGGAGCGCCCGCCGGCGAGCACGCACGTGCCGTCGGCCGAGTAGCACACGCTCGTGAAGTGCTTGGAGATGGAGTTGTTCTTGGCCGAGATCTTGTCGCCGTCGCGGCGGCCGCCGGCAATGTCGCGCAGCCCGTCGATCGTGGCGACCTGCTCGCCGTCCTTGACGTCCCACACGTTGAGCGCGCCGTTGAGCGTGGCCGCGCACACTTGCTTGCCGTCGGGGCGGAACGCGACGGCCAGCACGTCGGTTGAGTGCGCGAGCGGCTCGATCAGCGTCTTGTTCGAGTACACGTTCCACAAGCGCACGGTGTGATCCCACGAGCCGGAGGCGAGCACCGGCTCGGCGGCGACCGACGGCGCGAACGCGAGCGACGTGACGGGGCCCGTGTGGCCACTGAGGACGTCCGTGAGCCGGCCGGTCTGCAGCGACCAGACGTAGATGTTGAACGGGTCGAGCGTGCCGGCGCACACGATCTGGCCGCTGCGGTCCAGCGCCAGCGACAGGAACTGCACGGGCTCGGGCGTCGTGAGCACGCGGAAGTTCTTGTAGCGGTTCAGATCGAACGCGCGCACTGTGCCGTCGAGCGAGCAACTCACGACTGCCTGGCCGTTGGCCGTGAACTGCACGCCCGTGACGGGGGCAGAGTGCTCGGTGAACGTCACGTAGCAGAAGCCGCTGGCAGTGTCCCACAGCTTGACCTTGGCGTCGTCGGCGCCCGTGGCGAGCAGCCGGCCGTCCGGCGAGTAGTCTACCGCGTTCAGGTCGAAGTAGTGGCCTTGCTGCTTGAGCACGTACGTCTCGGAGCGCCACTCCCACACGAGCAACTGGCCGAGCTTCTCGGAGGCGAGCGCGAGCCACTCGCCCGTGGCGTTGAGCGCGACCGTCGCGATCTCGTTCTGCGTGATGCTGAGCGTGTGGATGTTGACGAAGTTGGGCGTCTCGTACAGCCCGAAGGTGCCGTTGCCGAAGCCCACGACCAGCAGGCCGCTCGCTTCGTGGAACGTGCAGCACAGCACCTTGGCGAAGTCCATCTTGAAGACGTGCTTGCGCTTGGTGACCCACTTGACGGCGCGCGCGATGGCCGGCGTCTCGGACGCGTCGTCGTCGTCCTCGGGCAGCTGGTAGGTCCACACGTAGGCGCCGCCGTCGCGCGCGACCGTGTAGATCTCCTTGTCGTCGGCCGAGAAGAAGGCGCCGACGACGTAGTCGCGGTGGCCCGCGAGCGTCACCGGGTGGAAGTTCGGGTGCGGGTCGACCGAGAAGACGCGCGCCGAGAGGTCCTCAGCGCCCGTGACGAAGAAGCGCGAGTCGTGCGACCACGAGACGGTGAGCACGTCGGCGTAGTGGCCGCCGTAGGTGCGGTGCAGCACGAATGGCGCGAACTCGCGCTTGAGGCCCGGCGTGCGCCACAGCTGCACCTTGTTGCCGTGCGAGACGGCGATGAGGCGGTCGTCCGGGCTGAAGGCGAGCGCGCGCACGGGCTTCTTGAAGTGGAAGCGGTACAGCACCACGCCCTTGCGTAGGTTGACGAGCAGGCAGCGGCCGTCCTCGTCCACGGCCAGCAGCAGCCGCGAGTCGTGCGAGACGGCCACGCGCTCCACGTTCTTGCGCGACTCGAACGCGAACGTCGACGACGTGTGGCTGCAGTAGGCAGTTCCAGGCGGTGGCAGCGCGTCAGTATCAGACATGCACGTGGGTAGGAGACGGCGGCACGCACTTGATGAGGTCGAAGCGCGTGATGCGGTTGCCCACGGGGCTCAGCACCGAGTTGCCGTCGGGCGTGAACACCACATTACCCTGCGAGTAGACGCTGCCGCACAGGTGCTGGAACTGCGCACGATCCACAACAGCATGAACAGGACGCGTCAGACGCCGCCAGAGGCGCGCGGAGGCGGCGTGCAGGCCCGCGGGCACTCACCTGGTACGCGAACTTCATGGCCGCCGGTCGCTTGGTTGGTTCTGTCCCTTGGCTGCTGGTTATCGCTGGCAGTCGGTCTCTTTGACTGGTTTCGAATGAAAACGGGGTTTTGGCCAATCATCACTCGTATAGTCCAGTATTTTGACCAATCATAGAGGGATAAGAGCGCCGCCCAACCGCCACGGCGCATTTTGCCTGCCAGGACACCGACACGGCCACCAACGATGGCGACGAACGGCGCGCCGGCGACCGTCATGGCCAAGTTCCTCGGGCTGCTGCGCAACTACCGCGAGCCCGTGGCGGACGCGGACGTGCGCGAGTTCTTCCGCGACGCGCCCGGCGACTATGAAAAGTTGCCGAGCATCATCAACACGCTCATGGGCGAGGTACGGACCGACTGGATGGACATGCGCGCGCGACGGACTGGTGGACTGCTGCGGAGACTGACGACGCGCGTGCGGGACGCCGCAGGGCAAGATCAAGATCTTCCAGAAGGGCAGTGTGCTGTCCTACGGGCTCATCGGTGCCGAGGAGGCCGAGCGCATCCGCGGACTCACGTGAGTGGCGAGGAGAGGAGAGACCAACCCATTCGTTCATCCACTGGGCAGCGACTAACGGCGACGCGTTGCGGCAGACTGGAGCAGCGGCTGGTGCTGCAGGAGATTGAGCGCGCCGGGAACAAGGGCATCTGGACGCGCGACATCAAGACGCACACCAACATCCCGCAGCAGGTGGTGACCAAGACGCTGCGGCTGCTGGAGACGCGCCAGCTCGTCAAGTCGGTCAAGTCCATCAGCAGCAAGAACAAGAAGCTATACATGCTCTTCGACCTCGGTGCGTTCTGCTCATTGGACCCTCTCCCTTTGTTGGCGAGTGGCCAAGCTCACGTGGCTTGACTTCTGCGCAGTCCCGTCGACGGAGATCACGGGCGGCCCGTGGTACAATGAGCAGGAGTTCGACCACGTATTTATCGACACGCTCAGCACGTTCGTGTACGAAGTCATCAAGGCGTCGGTGCGTGCTGCAAACCAGTGTCTGTGTTCTTGGTGGTGGCGACCGACTAACGTGCGACTCTCCTGCACGATCGCATCGCTAGGGCATGAGCACGCTCAACGCCATCACGGACAAGGTGCACGCGTCGGGCATCTCCAAGGTGGCGCTCGGGCCCGAGGAGATCCGCTCCATCATCCAGACGCTCATGTACGACGGGCGGGTGGAGGAAGTGCGCTCGGTGCGCCTGACGTCGGCCGTAAGTTGCGCTGGGAGGCGGTGTACGGAAGTGGCGTGCCGCGGTCTCACCACCTCTGCTGCTGCTGCTGCTGTAGGCCAACCACGAGACCAAGTACAAGGTCTCTCAGCAGATCTCGACCTTCAACTACCTCTCGGACACTCCCTGCGGCGTCTGCCCGGTGCGTTCTCGCTCGTGGATGTCGCGAGTCACAGGCGGTTCAACTCACATGCTCTCGGCTGCTACAGGTGTTCGACCAGTGCGCCGAGGGCAACGTCATCTCGCCGCGCTCGTGCCTGTACATGACCAAGTGGCTCGACCTCAAGGAACTCGAGTTCTAGACTTCGCGCGCCTCACCGCCCCGCCCCGCGCGCGTCCAGGAACCCATTGCATCCGGTTGGACCACCATGACCACTTCTTGCATGAAGCTGCAACACGAGCGTACCCATATCTTGTCCAGTGACCCGTCACTCTCGCGAGGGACGACTCTCCCTCAACCTGCAGCACCACCTCCCTTTCTCCCTCTCGCCCAGGAGTGATGGTCGTCATGCAGTCGACAAACAAACACACTTTGGAAAAAGGAAGGAAGCTCGGGAAAGGCAGGCAGGCAGGCAAGCCTCCATCCGTCGGCACCGCCCTGCTTCCTGGCGCCGCCTCTCCTCCCCCCGGCGCCCGACCCTTCCCTGCGTCTACGTGGGCGTCTTCCTGTGTGTCTCTATCTCTGGGTCCCTTCGTCGGTCGCGTGTTCCCCGGGGCCGGCGGCGAGCGTACGCTGATACGTGTCGAGACAGGCGGTGGCCATGGCGACGGACCTGAGCGCGAGCCGCATCGGCAGCGGCGCGGCGTCCAACGGCGCGGCGGCGCCGCCCGCGAGCGAGAATGCGTACGAGAAGCTGTCGCGCGAGGTGCACCAGATGCAGATCACGGGCGCCATCCACACAGACTGGCTCGAGAACCCCAAGGGGTTCCTGCTCAAGCCCGACTTCAAGCGCCGCGCGCAGCACGTGGGCGCCGGCGGCAAGAAGCTCAACAGCTCGCGCGTGCTGCGCATCCACCTGGGCAACACGTACCGCCTGCGCTGGTTCGTGCTCGACGGCATGATCCTGCGCTACTTCAAGAACAACTCGGAGGAGCAGGAGCTGGGGGCCATCCACCTCACCTCCGTCAACGCCGTGCTGCCCTCCAGCGTTGCGGACGCGCCTGAGAACGCGCTGGATCTGGTCAGGCGGCGGCTCGCCCTGTGGGGCTGATACGCTCGTGCTGTTCTCTGACCCAGTGTGGCTATGCTGAACGCTGCAGGTGTGCGCGGACCGCATCTACACGGTCGCCGGCAACGACCGCGAGGACATGGTGCGCTGGGCGACAGTGCTCACGCTCGTGGTGCGTATAAACTTGCAGCCTGATGGCTATAGCTTGTCAATAGGCTGATGAGCGCCATGTGGGCCACAGTTGCGCGGCGAGTACAAGCCGAAGCTAATGCAGCGGCCGGAGTCGTCCATCATCCGCGGCAGCTCCGTGATCCCGCGCCCCAGTGCGATGGCGCGCAAGACAGCCATGACTCACGGAGGCTCGCGCTTCACGGACGCGAACGGCATGCGGATGACGGGTACAATGGCGGGAGACGACGGAGACAAGATGCGTGGGGACGATGACATGAAGGAGAAGATCGTCACAGTCACGTTCGATCAGCCCGGGCCACTGAACCTGATTCTCCGCGGCACCGTGGACGACGAAGTCATGGTTTGCGGGTTCAAGGACTCCTCCCCTGGTGAACCAAGCGGATTAGCAGAATCGTCTGGTGTGATCCGAATCGGGGACATCCTCATCTCCATCAACAGCCACTACTTCACGAACATCGAGTTCCAGCAAGCGATCGACATGATTCGCAGTGCCGGCCGCCCTCTGACCCTGCGCTTCCTGCGCGTCGAGTACCACGTGACGCCAACGGAGAATGTGCGAGTAGCGGAGGGTTGGATTTTGGCCAAGGAGCCGGCAGCAAACCGCTACCGGATCCGCATGCTGCAGCTTCACGGAGATAAACTCAAGCTGTATAAGCCAAGTCTTCAGGGCGGACGGGTGGACGAGCCGTGCTTGACAATCCGGATGGACCAGGTCATGGACATCCGGCCGATCAATGACACTCGCGAAGTCGTGACAGCATTCACGCAGTGCCACCCGAAGCAGTGGGGTATCACCCTCGAAGGCACGCAGAGCATCTTCACGTTCTACACCAAGAACAAGAAGGAGATGGTCCAATGGGTGGATCTGCTGAAGAATTCGCCGCTGTATTCGCCCAAGGCAACTCGGCTGTCAATCCCCGTGCATCCTGTCGCGGTAGTCGAGTTCGATGCAGCGCTGGAACCCAAGGTTGTTCTCGAAGACGACATCGGCAAATTGGGAGACCTCCTCCCAACGTTCTCGGGGCATCGCTTTCTGCTACTCGAGGATGGCAAGATGCTGTACTACTTCGATGCGCACTTTGCAGCGACGCGGACACGACCAATCGGAATTGTTCGCTGCTCCAACATCGTGAGTATTGTCCCGAGCCAAGTGACGAATGAGCCAGAGGCGCACATGGTACCGAACGGAGTTCACTGGAGCGACACGAACCAGCCAAGAGAGATTTCGGAGGAGATGATGCCGTGGAGGCTGGAGCTCGGCGTCCTTGTCAACGCCGGCGCGCAGCGGTACCGTCGGCCGTTTGTCATGTGCTTCGACACGCAGGAGAAGATGATGAAGTGGGGAATTGCCATCGGGAAGGAGGCGAAGCGCCTGACCGGCCAAGAGTATGACCTGTCATCCATCAGTCGCCGGCCATCGCGCAGCAACAGCTACTCGTCGATCCGACAGATTGAAACGCCGATGTCAAGACCAGCAGTGTCCCGGTTGATGTCAAACCAGTCCAAGTATATTGACCCGCACGTGCAGGTCACCCCCCAGTTGTACCGAAGTTTGAAGGATGTCACTCTGAAGACAGCGACACGCGGGTGGTTCTTGGTGAAGCGGCCACGTTCGACCGGTTTGGATGCGTATCACCCGCGGTTCCTCGTCCTGATCGACAACGAGCTGCTATTCTTCAAGTACGAGGTGCTCGAAGATGAAAGCCTGCATGCGTATGCCACGAGGCTGGACCTGAGGGAGATCAAGGACGTGCGGGAGGCCGAGTCGGGATTCCTGGAGAACTTGGACTTCACTATTCAGCTGACCACCTCGGACGACGTCCTGTGGATGGTAAGACGCGTTCTCAGCGGTGTTGATGCTGCTTCCAGCTGTTCTAATGCTCTGTGTTTGTATCTGCTAGCTTGTCGCGGAGAGTTACGCGCAAAAGGAGACGTGGCTGTCGGCTCTGATTTGGATCTCGGACTATCACTACCGCTCGCTAGAGTCAAGTGATGGAATCTCGATCAACGACACCGGTGAGAAGCGGATCAAGAATCCGGGCTTGATGACTTCGATCCCCGAGGCAGACGAAGGGTCTGCAAGTATCGTCAGCCAGGAGGACGATGGCGACGGACTTCCTCCTCCGATTATGATGAAGCAGCGATCGACTGGAGCAGCCAACACTGGTTTCCCTCTGCCGTCAGAGGACTTTGCAGGCATCGGTGGGTTTATCCAGATTGCTGGGAAGCGCGTGTTTGCCGCCATCTCGAACGGAGTGTTCAGCTACTACGACCGACAGGGTGACTACGAGAACGAGTGGGGGGATGCGATCGACGCGATCTCGCTCAAGGAGATCGAGGACGTTCACTCGGACGGGTTCGACGCCGGTAGCTTCATCATCAAAGTCAAGGGCGAGAAGGAGGTTCAGCTGGTCGCCGAGTCGGCCAAGCTGGCGAAGCGCTGGATGCTCGTTATGTGTTCATGCGGCGACCTGATCCTCAAGAAGGCAGCGCGCGTGGACAGCTGGATGAGTACTCGTCCAAAGGAGGCGTGGATCTGGAAGCTTGATCGGCTATACCAGATCTTCCGTCGACGGTATTTTTCGCTGCGGAACCATCAGCTCATCTTCTACACGGAGCCTGGCGGGCGACTGCTGGGCATGATCTCACTGCCGACCATCTTCCACCTTCAAATGTCGAGGGTGCTGACGCGCAGTAAGGACGAAGCGGATTTTTACCAGCTCGAGATCAGCTTCGCGGTCCCCACCGCTGCCGAGGAGACGTCGCGGACGGACGAGATCGGCGACTTCTACGCGTTCCTGCTGGCGTTCAACACGGAGAGCGAGCTGCGCGAGTGGGCGAATTCGATCTACGATTGCTGCACGAACTCCATGTCCCTGAAGGGCAACACGACGCTTCCACCTCTGGACGAGATCCAGGTGCTGCCGAAGGAGTTGCTCAAGACGTCCACTTTCGATCACAATGATGACCATCTGTTCACGAGCACGGATGGGCCCAGCGAGTCGGAGTCGTCAACCCGCAGCTCGGAACTGACACGCAGGGCAGCCAGTTCTTCCCGCAGCTTCAGTGCGAGCGGGTGGCTATACTACCGCACCTCGAAGGAAGAGCGCATCCGACTGCGCTACTTTGTTCAGTGGGGGTACGAGCTGTCGATTTACAAGCACGAGGTACTGCCGGACGAGCCCGTGGCGATCCGATACGGCGTCATCGACTGTCGCGCGCTTGTGGACGTCCGGTTCGCTTACATCAACTCGCCGGAGAACGCCGTGGAGCTGATTCTCGGGTCCGACACGAGCGTGATCATCATCCCCCGAACGGATGAAGAGGCCGTCATGTGGCGCAACTCGCTGCTCGACGTGAAGCGCGCGTACGGCCAGCTCGAGTCGGGCAAGAACAAAGAGGACACGTTCGGTACGGGCGTGTTCATCAGTCGGGGAAGCACGTTCTCGATCCACAAGGACAACGAAGAGCTGCTGCGCCAACAGATCGAGGGAGCGGTCATCTACTCGTGCAACCTGCAGGACTGGGACGGCCGCAAGTGGATCCCCAAGTACTTCGTGCTCACGAGCTCGCGCGTGCTGGTTTTGTCGCTTGCGCTGCACTTGTACGACGAAGAGCCCGATATTATTGGTTCCTTCGCCACCAAGGACATTGCGGAGGTGCGCTCGTGCAACGAGACCGAGGAGGCCGAGACGGGGAACTGCAAAACGGCGTGCATCATCACCCTGAGCGGGTCGCGCACCGGCTCAGCGTTGGCATCAGCGGCCTCGCAAGGTGGTGAAGGCAACGCGCACCAGTCGGTCCCAAGCAGGATGATTCTCAAGTGCGACTCCATGGGTACGTTTTCTCGTTGTCCTTCATGGCGACGACGTAGATGTTGAAGTGCTTTGCTTCGTGCTAACGCCGGTGGTGATGGGATGGACAGATCACTGCCTCGAGTGGATGCGCCTGCTGTGCTCAAGCAACGGCAAGCTCGAGCTGAAGAAGAACGCGGCGACGGGGTACTGGGGCAGCGTCAACCGCGTGGCCTCGCTCTCGCGCCACCACAGCTTCCTGGCGACAACACCGCTGTCGGCGGCGCTTGCCAGCGCCAACTTTGGCGACGCATCCGCCTCGAACGGCGACCGCACGCGCCGCATGTCGCGCGTGGACGCCGCCCGCAAGTACGTTCGTCTCCACCTGTCACGCACTTGACCCTTTGGAGTGCGTTGATGATGTGCTAATGTGCGTGCGTGTCGGACAGGCGAACGTCGGAGCTCATTATGAGTCGCAAGATGAACATCCAGCGGTGAGCGTGGCGCGACCGCATCGAGTATCTTCGGCCGCATTTGGATGCAAAAGCGAGCGAAGTAGAGACCTGGAGTATGTGCAAGCTGTTGCCGTTGGATGGGCAAGTAAGTATGAGCATGTGCGGTCTGCCTGGCGTCCACCGGTGCAGGCAGCCGTCGCAATATATCTACGTTTGCTCCCGTCGAGCGTACATGTACATGATGAGCACCACGCGTTACATGACGATGCAGCATCCGCCCGTGCAGCTGTTGATCGGCGGCATCTCGGACGCGCGCGCTTCCTCGGCCGCCAAGCGCCGCTCCTTGGCCAGCGCGTCTTCGTCCACGAGCGCGCGGTAATACTCGACGCTGTTCATCGTGTCCAAGACGTCTCCGCTCGAGTCATCCTCGTCGTCGCAGGCGTCCTCCGCCTCGTCAATCCTCGAACCACTCTCGCCCTCGAGTCGCTCACCGAACGCGAGCTCCCCTCGGAACGACAGCTCGGCCTCGTTCATGGTCCCGATCAGCGAGAAGTTGTCCTCGAACGACAGGATGCGCCGGTATGACTCGTTCGTGATCGAGTCGTTGGCAAAATAGTCGCTCGAGTCCAGCCGCTTCTCCCCTACCGGCGCGCTCGGGCGTCCGCTGCCTTCTTCGACAACAAATACGTCGTCCGTGGGAACGTCGCTTGCGTCGGATAGAGAGGCGGTCGCCGAGCTCGCGGTCCTCGCCTTGTTCAGTGAGCCCAGCCACCGCGTCATATCGTCCTTGTCCGCTGCCGTGACGCGCATCGTCCGGCCGTGAAGCAACTCGATGTTGAGCGTGTTGTACTTGTACGAGTCCACCGACGCGTGGACGACGACGCCGTGGCCCAAGACGGCGCCGTCAACGTCGCTGTAGTAGATGAGCGCGCCGTTCTTGAACTCGAAGTACCGCCGCTTCCACGTCTTGAAGCGACGTCCCTCTTTCTCCAGCCACCCACTGCACACCAACGAACGACTCTCACCACCGGATGAGGTCCGTCGATCAGCACTCTGGGACCGCTTCAGCTCTGGCGCACGACCAGCATTCTCGAGCGTTGACGCGTACAGCGCGCGCCACCATTTCTGGTAGTCTTGGTTCGACTGCGCGGCGATGATGAGCTCCGTGCCGCCTTCACCAGACACTCGCACTGCGAACGGCACACTCTCCCAGTCTTCCACGGACATGACGGTGAGGGATTGCAGCAGCGGGCTCCTCTCGCTTTTGTAGCAGCTCAGCTTGGAGCCAAACAGCGTACAGTAGCGTCGCTGGAGCGATTTCAGCTTGTCTCCCTCGACCATCAGCCACCCTTGGCACTCGTGCAGTTGGGTTTCAGTCGCTGGATCAGCGCTGGCCGAGGTCTCGCTCTCTGCGGCAGGCAATGAGACCACTGCGGCTTCAGGCTCCACCGCTGGGTCGGGCTCTTTCCCATCCACCTGGCTGGACCACGAGTACTTGCGCTCGCTCATCGGAACGCCTTGCATTGCTGCGACCCACAGCTGAGCTCCTGTCCCCAGCTGGGACTGGTACTCTGCGATGTCGGCCTCTGTAAACTCGGCGTCGCGTCCACCATTATCAGGCTCCTCGATGTCATGATCAAACTCGTCTGCAACCGGAAGCGCCACCGCTCCCTCTCCACCGCGCTTCGAGTTGATGAAGGACTCGGTGAGGTCGGAGGAAACACGGAGCGCACGATGCCACATGGAGAAGATCTCCTGCGTCGGCGCGACAATGTGGAGCTGGCGTCCATTTCGGAAGCGAACATCCAGCGAGAAGGGCCGCTCTTTGCCGACAGCAACGTCGAACACGACGCCAGATCCGAGGATCGCGCCTTTGACGTTCGACGAGCGGTAGTACACGAGTGTCGTGCGCGTGAGGACAAAGTACCGCCGTTTCCACGTCTTGAAATGCTGGCCCTTCTTCAGCAGCCAGCCACGATAAATGACCCCTTGCTGGCTGGCGCGGTTCTCACCGTTGCCGGGCTTGGCAACTGAAGTGCGCTGGTTTGCTTGAGATGGCGCAGTGACTTGCACAGAGGCGCGAGTATTGCCCTCATATTCTTGGTGGGATTGCGTCGATGTGGTGCTCGGAACGTCGATGGATTGGAGCGGCGCCGGAGATGACGCTAGCGCTGCCATCACATACGGCGGCGACGCCGACAAGGTCGACGACGACGACGCCGAGGACGCAGACGACGAGGATCGTTGCACGTGCCCCGTTGGAGACTCCGGCGCTGGCTTCCCCACGAGGTCGCACAGCGCGAGCATCCAACGGCGAGTCTCAGTCGCCGAAGGAGCGCGCACGCACATGACATGCTCGTCGTCCGCCGAGTCCGAGGCGAACGTCACCAGCATCCACTCGGGGTTCTCGTCGCTGTAGTTGACGTCGACAACGAGGTTCTCGGCGCATACTTCCCCGGTAGGGCTCTTGCGGTACTCGAGCATGCCGTCTGCGAGCAAGAAGTAGCGCTGCTTCCAGGCGCCGGACTTGTGGCCGCGCTTGTCGAGCCAGCCTTCGCAGTACTGGCGCCGCCGGCGAGAGCTGCTCTCCTTCTCGATGTGGCACGTGACCTCCCGCCCCGAGCGGTCGCTCCCATCCGCCGCGCTCTCCTCCCAGCTGTGTGCCGCCAACAGCGCGGGCAGCGGCTCGCCGATCGCACGCGCGATGGCTGCTGCCCACTCGGCCATGTCGTCGCGCGACTCGCCCGTGAGCCGCACCGTGCGGCCGCCGACGGCGACGACGCGGATCGCGCGCGGGTTGGCGAAGTCCCGCGCGACCTTGTGCACCACGTCCGATTCGAGCGCCATGGCCGTCGGGCCCGAGTAGTACGTGAGCACGTTGCCGCTGAGCGTCACGTAGCGACGCTTCCACGTCTGCAGCTCGGGCTCCTCCTTGAGCAGCCAGCCCTCACGCGTCACGTCCACGGCGCCCGTGGTGCTCCTGCTCTGCGCGCGCGGCGGCTCGAAGCCCGGCGCCGACTTCTTCCGCGGCGGCGCGGCGCTCAGCGCGCGCCTGCTGGCGCTGGGGCTGGCGCCGACGTCCACGCCCAGGCGCTGGGGTGCCGACACACGGAAGCTGGCCGGCGCCTCGCCCAGCGCCTCCTTGATCTTGCGGAACAGCGCGCGGCTCTGCGCCGCGTCCGTCGTCGTCATGCGCAGCACCTGCCCGCGCTTGGCGCCGCGCACGAGCAGCCCGTGCTCCAGGTCTGGCGCGTACGTGACGCCCGTGACCGTCACGCGGCCCTTCTCACCCACGCCGCGGCCGTCGCGCGCCGCCCCGCCGTAGTACGCCAGCTCGCGCCCGCGCAGCACGAAGTAGCGGTTCTTCCACGAGCGCACGCGGCTGCCCTGCTTGGCGCCCCAGCCGCAGAAGTCGGCGTCCGCCATCGCCATCGCCCCCGGCCGTCCAGGAATGGAAGGAAGCCTTCCTGCCTGCTTTCCTGCGTGGGTGAACGGGGAAATTATATGCGCTGGGTCAAGACGCGAGGCATGGACTGAAAACCTGTGGGATTCGATACCCTCTGGTTCCGAGTGATTTATAAGGATTCTGCGGTTCGGTCAAGTAGTAGAAAGTGTCACACATCGGTCAGCGTGTGAGTAATAACCTCTGTGAATACGTACAAGGCCGCGGGACACGCACCAGCTGGAACGAAAATCAAAAGCCACAAAATCCCATGGATTCACGAACCGCGACGGGGCATTTCACATGCGCCTCGCTGGTGGTCTTGAACGAGCCGTCGCCACCGCACAGCCCCATAATACGCTGCATGTTGCAATCGTTGACGTGGTCAGGTCGCTCTTGGAGCCGCCGGACTGCTCTTGGACGTGGTCTGGCCACCACAGAAACGACGTCGAGCGACTCACGGATGGCGTTCAGCTGCGCGATGGTGCTCACCTGTCAGCTGCTTGGACAGGAAGGCAGGCGCCCCACATCGTGCTACAAGCCACTCCTGGACAATGTCGAGCTTGCGGACGAGCCCGACACGTCAGCAGGACCACCCCCAGCTGGATTTCCCCCCGCTTCTGCCTGCACGGGATGCCTCCCATGGAGCGAGCGGGGCCGAGCATGAGGGCTTCAGGCGAGCCTCAGTGGCCGGCCGACCGCCGAGGGGCAGCAGGCGCCTCTGCGAAGCTGGAGAAGTCTGAGAGTGAGAGGAATCCGGCCTGTCTGAAGGAAAAGGGGGGAAAGTACGCGCGGCCGAGTTTGGATTTTTGAACGCCGAGGCGTTTGCTGCTGGGCGGGGGCAGTGTGCTGGCGCAGTCCTTTCTAGACTTGAGCTGGTTCGTCAAGACGCGGGCGGCACATCGAGAGTCAACGAAGGAGCGAGGGGTCTGCGTCGCTGCTTTCAACATGCAATGGCTGCTTTCCCTGTCGTTTTGGTTCGTCGTGGAGGTTCATCCACGAGTGCACACCGCCTGAAGCGCCTCAATGTGTGAAATGTGGAGGCGTGCGTCCAACAAGAACCGGTGTAACAGGTTAGTCGGGTGCCGAGAACGCGGGAAGCATCATCTCCCATGAGTGCACTGAAGGCCAATTGACTCGTGTGCAAGGATTCAACTGGCGACGATCAACTCACGCACAGCAAACGCGACCAGCGTGGAACAGGTTGGCTTCAATTTGGCATTCGTGAAACCCGATGTTGAAGCGAGATAGGTTCGCATCCCAGTCCTCGAGCCATTTGTTCAGGTCACGTTAGGTACGCACAACCAGACCAAGTTCATGTGCGTGCTGCCACGATCCGAGTCACCTCGACGGATGGGAGCCCTCGCCATGCTGCGCCAACTATTATAAGCTTGCTACGACGTTCGAAAGGAGCGGGCCACCACTATACACAGCACGCGCGCACTACAGTAGTCCTTGCCGCGTGCTCTGCTCCTTTGTCATTGCGCCGGGCGGTCGGAGTGGATGCCGACGGAAGCGCCTAGACCGTGTTGAAGTAGCGGTCGCCGTAGTCGCCAAGACCCGGGACGATGTACTTGGCGGCGTTCAGGCCGACGTCGACGCCGGCCGTGATGATCTTGACCTCTGCGCATCATCAGCAGACCACAACGTCAGCCCAGACGCTCGCCTCGTCGTGTGGCCGGCGGGGAAACGTACGCGGGTACGCCGCGAACAGCGCGTGGATGCCCTCGGGGCACGAGATCACGTTCAGGAAGGTAATCTTGTGCTCGGGGATGCCCAAGTCAACCAGCGTCTGCCACACCAGTCACAGAACACTGTCAGCGCGTGCGGTAGAAGGCAGGGCGGCGCATGAGCCGGGCCTACTACGCGCACCTTGATGGCCATGTTGACGCTCCCGCCCGTCGCCAGCATCGGGTCCACCAGCAGCACGCGGTCGAACTCCTCCACCTTGGGCGGGAGCTTCGAGTAGTACATGACTGGGTGCTTATCCTCCGAGCTCTCGTCGCGCTGAATCAGGATCTTGCCTGGCGGCATCGCAGAGCGACAACGAACGAGAGAGAGAGCCGTCAGCGACGCGCACATGCATCCGGCCCTTGCACTGCATGGGCACCAGCACGGCACGCACCGACGGCGACGCTGGGGTCGCACGTGAGGATCGACTGCAGCAGACTGTCGCCCGCGCGGATGATGGACACGGCGCACACCTTGCGCGCCGGCACGAGGCCCGTGAACGAGTCGCCCGTGGGCGTCACGATCGTGGCCGACTCGGTCGCGCAGCTCGCCAGCCCTTCCTCGGACAGAATCCTGCAGGCGCCGCCGTCAGTCCAGCTCACAGAGAGTAGCAGCAGCAGCAGTAGCAGCAGGAGAGGAACGCCAAGCGCACGCACCGCATGAGCCGGTCCGCGTACTGCTTGAACTCGACCGGCGGCGTGCGCACGTCGCGCAGCTTGACCTGCAGCGCGTCCAGCGCCTTGTACGCGAGCACCTCGAGGTTCGGGTACTGGCTCTGCAGCTGCGCCACGGTCGCCGGGGTTGCCATTGTGCTCTCGGGGCCGCTTGTCAATTCGGGTAATGCGGGTGAGGCGGCGCATTTTCCGCCAGCGTTTTCCTTGGGCACATCTTTGTCCCGCACGGGACGGAGGTCGTCCGACGCGTCTCGACTTTTTGAGCCTTGATTGGCATAATAGCAGAACGTGACACCCCTCGAGCACGGACAGCCACTGTACCCTTGAAGGTGCGTACCGTGAGCCCCCTCCGAAATCATGTTTTGGAGCGGAGACCTCTGAATTTATACCGAAAGGAGATGGGATTGGCGGATACTGTGTCCAGCCCGTTATTTCCATCCAATCACAGCACGCTATCCACATATTGCAGCCACCGCGTCGGGCGTCACCACCACGCTCGGGGTAAGCATGCATCACGCGACCGGAAGCGGGTGCGCGCCGGCGTATCATCGGCCTATGCATGCAGACCCCGAGCCTCGGGCCGAGGCGTCAGCGCTGTGCAGTGTTCGCGGAGCTGGTAAGGCGCGTGGCGGCGACGGCGTTCACATGCAGCGGGCAGGAATCGCTCCGCTCTATTCACATCTCGACACCTCAACACCTCCCTCCGCATTCTCCTTCCTCCCCTTCCTCGCGCGGCTCCTGCCCCATGCGGAGCGGGCACTCGCCCTCCACAACAATAATAACTATAATAACCCGCGTCCGCGCTGCACAGACAAGTTGGTGCTCGCGCCGGCCGGTCGCTCGCTCTTTCAGTACTTGTGGTCCATCCAGTACGACAGCGGGCTGGCCAGCAGGTCGTAGCTGACGGACAGCGCCACGTACGCCGCCACGTCGCTGCCGCCGCTCACGTGCAGCCGCTGCACGCGCTTGTGCGGGTCGCCCGGCACGCTCAGCGTGCTGCTGCACACGGGCTCGCCCGCCAGCTCGCTCATGGTCACATAGTGCAGGTTCGGGTCGCCCTTGGGCGACGCCGGGTGCACCATCGAGATGGCGGTGGCCACCTTGCCCTTGGACATGACCTCGGCCATGAGCAGGCACCGGTAGCCGCCGTACTTCTTGGACTTCTTGACGAAGCACACGTCCTCCTCGCGCAGCCCGCCGTTGAGCACGTCGGGCACGCGCCGCTTGACCGTCACCATGTGCTGCGTGTTCATGCGCCGGACGTACTTGTCGACCGTCAGCGTGTACAGCAGCCCGCCCTGCCCGCAGTGACGCAGCGCCCACTGCTTGCGCGAGACGCGCACCACCTCGAACAGCCGCCGCCGCCCGAAGCCGTACACGGTGCACTTCTTGAGCCCGTGCAGCGGCCGGAAGTCTCGCTTGTCCAGCAGGTAGATCGTGTCCATGTAGAACGACAGCACGCCGCGCGACCACATGAGCGACTCGCTCGCCACCGTCGACTGCCGGTTCGTCGCCGTCTGCGCCTGCTCGGCGTAGAACTCGCCGAAGCGCTCCACCGACTTGGCGTACGTCTCGCACATGCACGTGGAGCTCGGGTCAGCGCTCACCGCGCGCTTGTGCGACTGCGCCAGCCGCTCGATCTCGCGGTGCAGCTGCGAGTCGCGCTTGGCGCCGATGAGCGACAGGTATGCCGGGTGCACCAGCACGGCGTCCACGTCCGAGATCCACTCGAGCACCTCGATGATCTCGTCCGAGAGCTGCGCGGGCGCCGCGTAGAACCGCTTGATGGAGCTGGGTGAGGCGGACAGGCACAGCCGTCAGCGCGCTGATCTCCGCAACACACACACACAATGACAAGGAGAGGCAACGTACGCGAGCAGGCCGCGCTGGAAGTACTGCGTCTCGATGAAGCGCAGCTGCTCGGCGACCGCGCGGTCCCGCAGCAGCGTCTTGTACAGGTCCACGACGCGGGCGGGCGTGCACTCAAACGTGCCCTGCGCGCGGCCGACTGAGATCTCGTACTTGAACTTGGTCGAGTACTGCGCCGCCGCGGACGCCGACGCCGCGCGCTGCCTCGCCGCCGGCGCCGGCTTGGGCGGCGCGAACACGGAGATGTCCACGCGCAGGCACGGCACGTGCTCGGCTGCGGGCCACCATGGATCGAACGGTTAGTTGGGCGAGGTAGGGTCCAACAACAGCAACATCATAAACACACACGAGCGGACGGACGCACCGATCAGGATGGGCTTAGGGTCGTGCAGCTCGCACACGTAGGTGGGGAGCCCGCCGAGCTCGTCCTCGCCGGTGTCGCCGCCCAGCGTGCGCGCGTCCTCGTCCTGGTCGTCGCTGGCGCTCTCGCTGGCGCTCTCGCTCTCGGCGTCCGAGCTGCGGTCCGTCTCGGTGGGCGACGCGTCGCGCGGCGAGCCGTCGCCCTCGTCCTCGTCCGCGTCGCGGAACGCCGCGGCCTTGTGCGACGGCGCCGAGGCCGCGCGCAGCAGCTGCCGCCGCTTGGTGGACGCCGCCCACTTGCGAGCCAGCAGGTCGCGCGCCGGCTCCACCATGGAGATGCTGCGTCCGCCGGCCGTGGCCGTGGGCGTCAGCATGATGTAGGACGGCGCGGCGCTCATGTCGTCGGCCCGGTGCGATGCGAGTGGATGGACCTGTTACAGACTGTGCCCCCGCGTAACCTCGCTTGGTGCTTCGGATCTTCCTCCTGAGCTCGCCGCGACCGCAAATAAGAAACTAAGAACGCCCCGCTTGTGCTTGGATGCGACTGGCGTGGCGACCACCTCGTTGCCGAATGGCGAGCACCGCGAAACCAGCGAAACCAGCGAAACCGCTCGGTCTTATTTGCGCTGCTTGAGATGTTGAGATTTTGGGGGAAGGAAGGAAGAACGGCAAGCTGCGGGAAGAGGAGACTCGGGGGGATGGGCCCCCTCACCGCTGGCTTTCTGGACCCGGAGCACCTGCGCTTTCTTTGGACCTTGGTTTTGTATGCGACGGCAAGGCACTGAATGCGCCACCGACTGGGGATTCGTGAGCAAGGGATCCACATTGCTTTTGCCTTTTTTGAGGGGGCTGGCTGTGTTCTGCAGCTCAAATGGGGGCGAAATGATACGGATTTGGGGTCGGAGCAGTGCGTTGACAGGCTCGCATTGTCGAGAATGATCCGTCCAGACGTCTCCACAAGCAGCACGGACCAGTATCCGAGGCTGGGCAGCAGGGTTCGCAGGCTGTACTGCACAATGCAGTTTGCGCATGTCGATTCGGTCTGTGTTGCGCATCACGGGTTTTCACTTCATTCCGCAAATCGCTCCTCCGTCATGGAACAACCGATTGCCAAAAGAAGAAGATTCGGGGTTTTATTTTATTTTTACAAAACCATCGTTATTCTTTTTCAGTTCGTTTACCACCATGACTCTGGCGAAAAGAAGAAAAAAGATCCACTTGATCGGTGGCGCTAGCCGTCGACGCGTCTCTGTTCTGCCAGACGAGCTCAACACCAAGTCGAGGCTGTGCGAAAACCCAAAAACCCAAGGGGCACTTCCTCTGTCGCATGGACTGGCCAACGCGCGAATCGGTGTGCAGCTTCAACGCGACCCTGGAGTCTCGCCGCCATACTTTTGCTCATACAAATCCGTGCGACTGGCGGTGGCGGACCCAAATTTCGGCGCGAGGAGATGAGATCGGGTCGATCGTTTGCATCACCCGCGCGCGGCGACTGACGCGTCGCCAGCGACACGAGTCGGCTTAGGTTGTTTTCTCTTGGGGAGGAGGAGGTGCTGCAGGTGCTCGCTCATGCAGTGGTCGCGCAAAGATTCATTCCCCTCCAGCGGCGGCAAATGTCGCGAAAGAAGCTCGAGGACGCGCGAGAAGGCGTCCCTGGCGCTGCTTCAACGAGCGGCTGCTCAACGCTTGGTCCGAGCTGCAAGCGACGTCGCGTCGACGAGTGGTGGCGCGGCGAGATTGCGAGATTCAACACGGCAGAGTTGTGAACTGACCAGTTGTCGCCGACCAAGTGCAACACAGGCGGATGCGCGCGTCTCAGTCCGCATGGCTTCACTCGATGCTAGATCGCCACCGACCGGTCGATCGGGTCGTGACCAAGCAACTGGATTGCACAGTGTAGCCATGTGCCCAGCCGATCCACCACGATCTGTCTGTGAGCGGCTTCTCAACGATCACCATGGCAAGCCATGACCATTTGCACTGATATGGCATTGCTCCTGTTGAGTTTGAACTGGAGCCGCTTTCCAACAACCGGAATGATGCCGCCACGTCGGCGAACACGTCGTGGTGACCCAGCTTGATTCTATTTATACTCCATCAGTTTACAGCATACATCCATTTCCAGACTCGCCTGATTGGATTTTACTTTGGCAACCCTTGATTTAGCGCATCATTTTGCAGCCATCCATCCGTTCCCACAGTGTTTTGACCCGCGAATGATATCGGAGAAGTGAGTCCCTCTCCACGTTGGAAGTGAACCCACACGACCCCGCAACCGCATCCACAATTTCGCCCAATCCGAACCTCCCTTCCACACATTTCCGCCAATCCGCGCGCCCCAACCGCGTTCGAGAAAGCCGGCGGGCAGCAAAAGAATGCGGCTGGCGGCCGACTGCCCGCCTCCGCCACAAGTCAAGCCGCCGTGACGGAAGGAAGCGCCGGCGCACGCCACCAGCGGAAGCGAAGGCAAAGGAAAGGCAAGCCGGGCTTGAGGCAAAGGCAAGCCAAGGCGAAGGCCCGAACACCCGAGCGCGACTGGCGACCGACTGGCGACCGACTGGCGATCGACTGGCGACCGCGACAGCCGCCGGTGACTCACTCGCCCCCAGTATCGTACTTGCCGCCCAGGAGAACGCCCGAACATGGCGCGCTGGAGTCCCCGGAGCGCGCACGCGCCGCTGCTGAGTGCCGCTGCGCTCATGGCCGTCGCCGCGGCCGTCGACTGGTGCACCGACTCGAGCGCCTCGGCGCTGCTGACGGACTGCGGCAGCGCGTGCACCACGGGCGACCCGTGCGTGCAGTACATCGACAGCGCCACGTGCAGCAACGTGTCGCGCAACGCGTGCGAGACGTCCAGCGACTCGGGCGACTGCACCTTCCAGTGCCTGGACGCGTACAACACGGCGGCCAAGAAGTTCACGCTGTTCGTCAAGGTGCCGGCGTCCACGGACCAGTACAGCGGTGACAGCGAGTCGGCCTTCCCGTCCGCGCCCGTCGACGCCGTCTCGGGCGTCGAGTTCGCCCAGGAAGTCACCGCCATGTACGGATGATGATGCGCAGCGCCAGGTGTGCCGCTGGTGTCGTTGCGCTCGCTAATGTGAAGGCGTGTGCTCCTCTCCAGCCAAATCACGGGCTACGACAGCACGGACGTGCAGAAGGGAGCCGTCAAGACCGTGACGTTCGCCGACAGCACGTTCGAGACGGCGCCCGTGCTTGTGACTCTGTACGTGCCGGTGCTGGCACAGCATCCTGTTCGTCCACCGGCCTCTCCGCTAACCTGCTCGCTATCGTTTCCGTGGCCAGCGTCATTGAGAATGTGGACATGTCGACGATCGCGAGTGGCTTCCTGCCCACGACTGTGTCGACCTTGTGCGTGGCCACTGGCTGCGTCGCTGCTTCGGTCGCTCACTGTGCTGACAGTTGCTCGTGCGTTGCCTCGCTGGTGGCAGAATGATGGACAACTGCAAGCTCAGCGCTCTCCCGGCCGACATCGGGTCCATGACAAACCTCGTCAGCCTGTAAGTCTGCCTGGTTCCCGTCCTCGCAAGAGTTGTCTGGGGTCGTGCTGGGCTCATTCTAATCCATACTCACGGCGTGGAATGCTGCAGGCAACTGTCAAAGAACTACCTGACGACAGTGTCCAGCACCGACGCCTCCGTGACATCGGTTCTTGAAAAGCTGACCTACCTGTGCGGCAACTCCATCGTTCTGTCTCGGTGTCTCTGTCGCTCGAACCGTTGCTGACTTGATGACTTCGCGCGCAGTGACTTGGGCTCCAACGCCCTGACAACCTTCGATGTCGTGCTCCCCGCCGTCACGTCGCTGTAAGTGGTTCATTGTCTTGATGGGAATCCCACGGGATGAAGAGTGCGGAAGTGTTCCTGACAAACGCACTTGTTCTGTGTCCACCACTCGGCTGCAGGTTCCTCAACGACAACGCCTTCACGGCATTTCCTAGCGTCATCTTCAACATGACACAGCTCACCGACCTGTACGTGCACGGGCATCGCCTGCCAAGCTAGCTACTTGTATTCTCATAGTCATCCACCATGCTCACGCATTTACTGCTGTCTGCATTTCAGGAGCATGGACGGCAACACCATCGCGAGTCTGGTTGTGACGCAATCGGAGTTCAACTTCCTCAAGCGGCTGTCGTCCAACAGTACTCTGGGCGTGGCCGCGGTGTCGGGGTCGTGCGGATCGGGGGAGACCGAGAGCACGGTGCTCGGTGCCGTCGTGTGCATCTCAACGGGAGACGCGAGTAGTTCTTCGTCCGGCTCGGACGGCGGAAGCTCAGGTAAGAGAGCTCTTGTTCACAGGTATGCAGTCGTATGGTGCTTTCTCTGGTACTTACACAGCGCCGGCTCGTTGTGTCCAGGGTCGTCGAGCACCATGATCATTGTGGTGGTCGTGCTAGCCGCGGTGATCGTTGTCGGGCTCATTGGCGGGTTCATCTGGTGGCGCCGGAAGAAGCGCGCCGCGCAAAACAACTACGAGGTTGCCCGCTCGCCCTACGCGACGCCTTCGTCGCTGAACACGACCAACAACTCGCACCCGGGGAGCACGAATGGGACGGGCGGCAACAGGAGCTCTCTTGCTGGGTTCCATCGCAAGTCGACGCAGCCGTCACTCGGCTCGGCGGCGTACTCGGAGATCAGCAAGTTCGCCGCTGACATGCAGGGCACAGGCGGAAGCGGAGCCAGTAGCAGCAATGCGGCGTCGCTCCAGGCGGCCCACGGCCACCAGCGCAACCTCAAGCCGGGCATCATGCGCATCCCCGTCGACGAGATCAACTACACGCGTACGATCGCCAAGGGTGCGTTTGGAGAGGTCTGGCTCGCGTCGTACGGCATGGAGCTCGTCGCTGTCAAGAAGCTGCTGGCGGTGACAGCGTCTGGTGTGAGCGACTTCGTCACGGAGCTGAACCTGCTGGCGACGCTGTCGCACCCGCGCATCCTCTCGCTTGTGGGCGGATGCTGGGACGATCAGTTCACGGACTTGCAGATTGTCCTCGAGTACATGGACTCGGGCGACTTGCTGACTGTGCTGCGTCGCTCGCCACCGACGGAGCTGACATGGGAGTCTGGCAAGGCGGCGTACTGCGTCCAGATTTGCGAGGCGGTGTACTACTTGCACAGCCTCCAGCCCGCGCTGATCCACCGTGACATCAAGTCGCGCAATATCCTCGTGGACTCGACCAAGGGTGCCAAGCTGTCCGACTTTGGCGAGAGCCGCGAGCGCACGTTCGCGCACACGATGACGGCGGGGGTGGGCACGGCTCGATGGGTCGCGCCCGAGATCATCTTGGGCGAGGACTACAGCGAGCTGGCCGACATTTTCTCGCTCGGTGTACTCCTCACGGAGCTTGACACGCACCAGATCCCGTACCAGACGCTCGGACTGGACGAGTCGATGATCGTGCAGCAAGTGGCCGTGGGCAAGCTCCGTCCCAAGGTGTCGGACTCGTGCCCTGAGGTCATTCGCCGGCTCGCGCACGAGTGTCTCCAGTTCGACCCGGCCCTCCGCCCGTCGGCCGCACGCGTGCTGCAGACGCTCATGTCGTCGTCGCTTGTGCGCCGGCAACCGACGACGCTCTCCTCTCAATAGGCGATCGACTCGGCTTGAGATGCGTCTTGGTGCTCCTGCGAGGCGGAAACGGGCAGTCGTCTGAAAGGAATTGCGTTCGATGCCAGGCAGAGCTGAACGCCTTCAGAGGACGGACTGCTCCAGGAACGAACGCAGTCTTCAGTCAAGGCTCATCGACGTCAAGTGATGATGCGACGTGGTCGGCGCTCCAACCTCCTCCTAAAAATAACAGTATGGTTATGGGTGTCGTCAAGGCGCAATGTGCATTGCTGTCGTCTCTGTGCTTGCCAACTTTCTTCTTGCCATCGGCGTGCATGCTCCGACAGCGTGAGCCATCCGCAGCAGCGCTTCGCTTCTGCAACCTCGTCTAGCATGCTGAAGGGAGGCTTTCAAAGTGGCGATGCGGTCGTGCCACCGCAGCCGATCCTGTCGCGCGAGGCCTTCCGTCTGCTGGTCCTTCTCGAGGCGCAAAAGACCACCTCGGTCAACGTGGCGGCGCTCGAGCAAAAGTTCCGCGTGCCTCCTGGATACGGAGACGAGGACAGCGACGACCGAAGCCGGGGACGAGTCTCCCAGTCGGTGAGTCGAATGGGGCGGCGTGGCCCTCAGTTGATCACGCACTGATGCATGTCACCGCAGGATGTCCCCGGTCCAGGGACGTACGACACTCCTGAGCGATGGCCGCCGGGAGTGACCAAGTCAAGCGCTTCGCCTGACATTGGGTTCCTGTCCAAGACGAAGCGGGCAGCGTCCGCTTCCACGCGGAGGTCGTTAATGCCGAAAGCAGCGACACAATCGGCAGCGAAACGTGAAGAAGCCCGGGAATCCGTGATGGCGAGGCCATCAAGCGCACAGGTCGCCTCTCCTGGCAGAAGCTTCCCGCGCGCGCAGCGGTGGCCGCCAGCAACGAAGCGACAGACGCGCAAGTCCCTGGAGAGCGGCAGTCCAGAAGCAGTTGGTAATGCAAGCAACGTGGACGATTCCATCCCGGTGAAGCACGAACCCGCGCAGTATTCGTCGTTCCGTCCGTCCAGCGCCGTGAGCTTTCGTCGGTCTCCTCGCATCACCGCGCCGTCGCCTTCTCTATTGGCTGAGACTGCAGTGCCGGACGCTCCAGCCGTCGGTGCGTACGAGGTCAAGCGTTTCCCCGACGCCAACGATCTGAAACAAGCCCAGGGCTTCGGGGCGGCGACGGAGAAGCGCCGCGTCATGTGGGGTCCGACGTTCACGGCCCCTTCGAGCGCGGTCCCCACTGCATGGAACTCGTCTCGTCACTACGCTAAGCAGAAGAAGAGGGTGGAGGGGATGGCGGCCAAGCAGAGATCAGCGTCCAAGTTGTCAGCAGAGCACTCGCTCAAGTCGTCGGCCTCGTCACCCGCCCTCCCTGCAGACAGGTCGCTACCGTCGATGACGGGAAGCCGCGACACGACTGCTCTGGACAGCAACCCGCTCGCGTGGCTGAGGCAGCAGCCCAACGGAGAGCAGCGCGCCAACTTCTTGGCCGCCAAGTTCGGACTCACCGACCTCGTCAAGCAGCCAGTCGCTGACTCCGCTGGCCAGAAACGACACGATCCTCCAGCAACCAAGTGCGCCATCGCCTCCATCGCCTGTGGGGATGACACTAACGCCAAATGCGGCGAGACTGGCGGTGAAGTGATAGTAGCAGCTACTGCGATGCCTCAGCTGCAGCGACAGCAGTCGTTCACGGACATGCGCGAAGGCGACGACCCGACATCCGGTCCCGACGGGCTGGTGTACCAGCATGTAGCGCAGCGGGGGCAACGGCTGACCGTCTGCTGTCGACTGCCGGGAGGAATGGTCTTGACCGTGCACTCGTACTCGCGCGGCAAGCTCCGCGGGCTCAAGACGGCCGTCGTGCGCCGCTGTCGGCAGCGGTTCGCGAGCGAGAGCGACTTTGACGTGTTCTCACTCAACGGCCGACTGATGGGCAACTTGGACGCGACGCTCGTCGACGTCGGACTCGCGGCCGGGGACTGCACCTCCGCCAGCTCTACCGACAGCATCATGGTGCAGATAGTTCCCCGCCAGCATCTGCCCGTCGCGGTTGACAGGCAAAGTGGTGGGCAGATGTAGACGGCCACAACTGCTCCAATGGCGGATGGAAACGCTTTCTCGAGTATATTCACAGCACTGAAGGGGAAGTTGCAAGTACCAGGCACGACGGTCGCTCCCGGTTGGTTAGTCGACGGTGACGGCCTTGGCCAGGTTGCGCGGCACGTCCGGGTTGATGCCCTTGCGCACGGCGAGCTCGTAGGCGATGAGCTGGAGCGGCACGGCGGCCAGCAGCGCCGTCATGGGCCCGTTCGTCGGGATGGGCAGGATCTTGTCGGCGATGCCCTCGCACATGGCCGGGTTGTCCGTGATGACGATCGTGTAGGCGCCGCGCGCGCGCACCGACTCGGCCGCCGTCTTCATGAAGGAGGCGTGCTCGTCGTCCAGCACGATGAGCACGATGGGTGTGGCGCCGAACTTGCCGTCCTTGTCGCTCTCGATGAGCGCGAAGGGCCCGTGCTTGAGCGCGCCGCCCGCGTACCCCTCGGCGTGCAGGTAGGTGATCTCCTTGATCTTGAGCGCGCCTTCGTACGCGATGGGCTCACCGTAGCCGCGGCCAAGCACGAACAGGTGCTCGGCGCTCTGCAGCTTCTCGGCCACCTTGGCGCAGTCCTCGCGCAGCCGCAGCGCCATGCCGATGGCGATGGGCAGGCGGTGCATGCACTGGATGAGCTCCTCCTTCTTGGACTGGTTGCCGTCCGGCCGGTTCTGTGCGAACCACGCGGCGATGAGCCCCATGACGGTCACCTGCGTCACGAACGCCTTGGTGCTCGCCACGGCGTTCTCGCGGCCCGCGTTCAGGTAGACGCCGCACTTGGTCGTGCGCGCGATGAGCGAGCCGACCGAGTTGACGACCGAGAAGGTGGGCACCTCGAGCGGCAGCTCCTCGGCCATCTGCAGCACGCGCACCACGTCGCGGGTCTCGCCCGACTGGGAGACCACGAGCAAGCCCGGGTCCTTGCGCGGGAAGCGGTCGCTCGAGCACTCGGACGCGTCCTCGGCGCTGACCGAGTCGAACGAGTGCAGCGAGCGCATGAGCTTGGCGCCGTACTTGCTCGCGTACAGAGACGTGCCGCAGGCCGAGATGAGCAGGTGCTTGACGCTGAGCATGCGCTCCTTCTCGGCCTCGAGGCCGCCCAGATAGACGTGGTCGTCCGAGACGCGGCCACCGTAGCCGAGCGCGGCCGCCACGGCCTTGGGCTGCTCCATGATCTCGCGGATGGTCCAGTGCGGGTACGGCGCCGGCGACAGCCGCACCTTAACGTCGGGAGCCGTGGCGAAGCGGCTGGTGGGGAACCGCTGCAGGAAGCCGGCCTCGCTCGCGTCGTCGCTCGGGTTGAGCTCGGCCGAGTCGCTGTGCAGCACGGCCACCTCTCCGTCGCGCAGCGAGATGAAGCGCTTGGTGTAGCGGCTGAAGGCCGTCGTCTCGGACGCGACGTACATCTCGCCGGCGCCGTAGCCGATGCAGAGCGGCGAGCCGTTGCGCGCGATGACGATCTTGCCCGGCTCGTCCCTGGCCATGACGCAGAGCCCCCAGGTGCCCTCGAGCCGCGCGAGCGCGAGCCGCGTGGCCGTGAGCAGGTCGGCGCCCTCACCCATGAGGTGCCCAATGAGCTGCGCGGCCACCTCCGAGTCGGTCTGCGTGGCGAACGCGACGCCCTCGGCCTCGAGCGCCTGCTTGACCTCGCTGTAGTTGGTGAACGTGCCGTTGTGAACCACGGCCACGCGCCGGTGCGCGTCCCAGTGCGGGTGCGAGTTCTGGTCCGTGCGCGCGCCGTGCGTGGCCCAGCGCGTGTGCGCGATGCCCACGTTGTTGCCCGCGTGCTGCTCGCGCGTCTGGCGCAGCAGGTTGATCGAGTCGGCCGTGCCCTTGACGGACGCGAACTTGGTCGTCGTGATGGGCGCCGACCCCGACGACGGCGACGGCCCCGGCGCCGGCTTCTTGGCGCCGGGCACCGCCGCGCCGGCCCCCACGCGCTGCGTAGACATGCCGGCCGAGTCGTACCCGCGGTTCTGCAGGATCGTGAGCCCCTCCAGCAGGAAGTCGGGCGCGTTCGTCGAGCTGCTCACGATGCCCACGATGCCGCAGCAGTCGGCGTCCGACGAGCCCAGCAGCGCGCCAAGCCCCGCGGCCGCCAGCAAAGCCCCCAGCGCCGACGAAGACGCCCATGAGGACGCGCCGCCGTGCTCATCGGCGAGCGGCGAGCGCTGCGACAGCGCGCGGAGCAGCGGCAGACCCGCCGAGCGGCCAGGGGAGGAGCTCGGGCGCGCTAGCAGCCGGGCGCCCAGCGGACGCGCGCGGCGGAGCATGGCGGATGGCAGGCGGCGGGAGGTGAAGTGGCGGCTCGGGTCGGATCGGATTGTGCACAGTGAGCAACCTCATCTGGCTGCCTTGCTTGGGGATTCGGAACCTTTAATAATGAGTATGGCAGTCTGTGTGGAGATCATGTGAGGAAGGTGATCAAATTGAATGACCTGTTTAATTATATGGAATGTGGAATATGGTTGGATAATGCTGATCTTGATCCGACCGCGGTCGGGAAGAGGTGTCACTCCAGGTGGACGACTTCAATTGGCTGAAAAGATGCCCGTCACTGAAACATATCTTGCTTCAATGACATCAAGTCACTCAATCGAGAATGTCGCCATTTCTGTCACAGTACGTCACATATTCGATAAAATGACAGCCGCATCAATCTGCGGTTGTGACAGGCATCAATCTCCATCGTTGGCCGCTCATTGCTGAGCTCGTCGCCGCCATGCTGCGCCTGTTGCGTCCCTCGGCCCGACGCGCGGCCCAGCGCCGCTCCGCCGTCTCCAGCGGCGTCCGCAGTGCCTCCACCTCCGCTGGCGCCTCCTCCGACGAGACGGTGCTGCTGACGACGCCCATCTTCTACGTGAACGCGTCGCCGCACATCGGCCACGTGCACTCGGCCGTGCTCACGGACGCGCTGGCGCGCTGGTTCCGCGTCAAGGGCCGCGCCGTGCGCTTCTCCACCGGCACGGACGAGCATGGACTCAAGGTGCAGGAGGCGGCCGAGTGCAGCGGCACGCGCGACTACCAGTCCTTCTGCGACGACGTGTCCTCCCGCTTCCGCCACATCTTTGAGGCCGCGCGCGTCGAGCCTTCGCGCTTCATCCGCACCAGCGAGCCGGCGCACCACGAAGCCGTGGCTGCGTTGTGGCGCCGGCTGCGCGACGGCGGGCACATCTACCTGGGCCAGCACGAGTCCTGGTACTGCAAGTCGGATGAGTCCTTCCTCACCGACATGCAGGTCGAGGACCGCGCGGACCCGGCCAGCCCCGGGCGGTCGCGCAAGGTGAGCAAGGAGAGCGGCCACCCGGTCGAGCGCCTGAGCGAGGAGAACTACAAGTTCAGGCTCTCGGCCTTCCAGGACCAGCTGCTCGCCTGGCTGGACGCCAACCCGGACTGCGTCGTGCCGGCCTCGCGCTACAACGAGGTGCGCGCGGCCGTTCGCGCAGGTCTGCGCGATGTGTCGGTCTCGCGGCTGAGCGACAAGATCCAGTGGGCCATCCCCGTGCCAGGTGCGCGCCTCTGCGAGTCCGTGGCTGTGGTGGTGGACGCTAACGTCTTGATACCTCTGCAGACGACGCGCGCCACTGCGTGTACGTGTGGCTGGACGCGCTGACCAACTACCTCACGGTCGCGGGCTACCCCGGGCCGACGGACGGCGTGTGGCCCGCCGACTACCACGTCGTGGGCAAGGACATCATCAAGTTTCACGCCATCTACTGGCCGGCCTTCTTGATGGCCGCGGGCCTGCCGCTGCCCAGGAAGGTGGTCGCGCACGCCCACTGGACGGTCGACAGCGTCAAGATGTCCAAGAGCCTGGGCAACGTCGTCGACCCGCAGCTCATGCTCGACACGTACGGAGCCGACTTCGTGCGCTACTTTCTGCTGCGCGAAGGCGTTCTGCACGATGACGGTGACTTCAATGCCGCGCTGCTCGAGGACCGCGTCAACAGCGAGCTCGCCGACACGCTGGGCAACCTCGCGTCGCGCAGCACGGGCAAGTCGGTGCTCGCGGGCGGCGTCGTCCCGGAGTGCCCGGCCGCCTTCTCGGCGCAGGATGAGGCGCTTATCGCTAGGGGGCAGGCGCTCGCGACCACGGTCGAGCGGCTGTTTGAGGAGCCAGACGTGCGTCTCCTTCCTCCGCTTGTTGATGCGCTTGACGTTCTGCTCGGACTAACGGCGTGATGTCGTGTGCGTCTTCAGTTCTCCAACGGCATCAAGGAGATCGTCTTCTTCCTGCACGACGTCAACCGGTGCGTGCGCTGATCGGCGCCTGCTGCAGCGCGAAAGTCTGCCAACCTAACGCTATTGATGGTCTGCTGCAGCCACTTCACGGCCAACGAGCCGTGGGTGCTGGCCAAGCAGCTTCGCGCCGCGTCCGACCGCGAGTCGCCTGAGTTCAAGGCCACCAAGGAGCGGCTGGACGCCGTGCTCTACCTGGCCATCCACTCGGTCCGCATCAGTGGTGCGTCTCTCTGTCCGTCGCCTTGCCAGCATGTGCAGATGACTCAATCGATCGTCTACCTGCCGCAGCCATCCTGCTGCAGCCCATCGTGCCCGACTCGACGCGCAAGATCCTCGACTACCTGGCGGTGCCGGAGACCAAGCGTTCGCTGGCGCAGGCCTCGCTGCTGGCCGACGACCCGGCCGTCATGGGCGCCGTGCTGTCCAACGCCAAGTCGTTCGTGGCGTTCCCCAAGATCCAAAAGTAGACACGGCTTTCACCCAGGAGTCCTCCTCGTTATCTTGCCGGTTGTTCGCTCAGCGTGAGGCGTTTCGAGGCAAAGCGTCGCGTCCGGTCCGCGGCGGTGCGTCCTCGCTCGTTCCCACAACTGATCGATCACTCGCAGGCGCTCTCTCGTCCCGTGCACAGCCAGAGACGCCATGGCGGAGGCTCGCGCAGCCTACGACGCGGCCGCGAGCTTCAAGACGCGGCGCGACTTCCTCGGCGAGCCCTTCGAGGTGCGGCTGTTCGACGTGGACGGCGCGGGCGTCGCGGCCGTGGCCTTCAGCTCCGAGTCGTCGGCCAGCGCGCTCAAGTTCTCGCGGGTCTTCACGGCGCGCGAGCTGCAGGCGGCGGGCGTGCGCAAGACGCTCGAGGGCTTCGCAGCGCTCTCGGACGCGCTCGAGCTCGTGGAGGACGCCTTCTGGACGGCGCCGGACGCCGAGGCCAGTGGTGAGGGCGAGCTGGCCGCCTTCCAGCTGTCCGCGGCACTGCCGGGCATCCGCGCGCCGCCGCCCATCGTGTCGCTGCAGGCGGCGCGCGCGTACTTTGCCCGCGCGCCTGTGGGTCTCAGCGCGTGGAACGCTGATAGCCCGCCGGGCGAGCACTCACTGCTGCTGGATGTGCTCGCCAAGGGACTGGCCGAGCTCTGCCAGCACAAGCCCGCGGGTCTCGAGGCCGTCTCGTGGCTCGCGCACTGGCTGCTGGAGCACAACCCGGCGCAGCCCAAGGTCCAGGTCGACTAGAGACTAAAGGGGGAAGGAAGACGGAGGAGAGGACGACGACGGAGACGGAGGGGAGGCGTGCTCGTCAAGACAGACAGGGGAGGAAGAGCGTTGTAATAGTACTTTGCCAGCCCATGGCGGCGTTGGTCGGAGCGTTGGTGGTCGGCAGCAGATCAAGAGGAGAGGTCGTGGGTCGAGCCCGACGGCTCAAACGGTCGCCCGACTCTTTGTCGCCCGCGGTCGACGCGCCACTTGCGGCCATCGCAGCGAGACCAGAGCCTCGAGAGCCTCGAGAGCACCATGGCGGACGAGCTGCAGTCGTCCGAGGAGCTGGCGTTCGTGGCAGAGGAGGTGGACCGCATCGTGGTCGCGGCGGTGGACGGCTGCCTCAAGGACGAGGTCTTCGACGAGCTCAAGGTCTCGCGCTGGGTCGACGCCATCTGCGAGAGCGTCCTGCGCTCGCTCGCCGAGCTGCGCAAACCGCTCAAGTTCATCGGTGCGTCTTGCCTCGTGGTGCATGGCAGCCTGTCGCCTGTCGCCTGTCGCCTGTCGCCTGTCGCCTGTCGCCTGTCGATGGTCGACTCACGCGTGTCGGACGCAGTAAGCTGCCTCATCATGCAGAAGAACGGCGCGGGTCTGCACGCGGCGCTCTCGTGCCACTGGGACACGGTCACGGACGGTGAGCCTTCGATGCGTGGACTGTCCTATCTCGCTTGCCTGTCGACGGCTCGGAGACTGACGAATAGACTGCGCGCTGCGGCAGGCGCGCACGTGGTCAAGTGGCCCAGCGACAAGAACAAGGAGCACAACCGGTCCATGTACTGCGTCGTCACGGTCGGCGGGCTCAGCTTCTGACCCATGACGTCCTTCATCAACACGCACTCGTTCCTACTCACTCTCCGCCATCCGGACCTCCCGCCGCGCTTCCACGTCCGCGAACGCTCGGATCCGCTCGACCGCGTCCAAGAGCGGCATGCGCTGGGCCGGCTCGCGGGTGGTCATGCTCCTCACGAGTGCCCACTCGGCATCTGCCATCCCTTTGGGCTTGAACAGCGCCTTCCCCAGCCGGAGGGAGACCTTGACCACTATATCATCCTTGATCGTCGACCACGGTCTCTCCCCCGTCACGGCCTCGACGATGCACATGCCCAGGGAGAAGACGTCCGCAGCGAACGACGGCGCGGTGCTCAGGTCGCTCGCGTACTCTGGCGCGCGCCACCTCATGGCGGCTAATTTATTGTCAAGCTGCGGCCGAGTGGGATCCGGGGCGGCCTGCTGCAGGGAGAAGCTGAGCCCGAAGTCCGTCAGCATGGCGGTGCCGTCCGCCGCCACGAGAATATTGTCGCCCTTGAGGTCGCCGTGCACGATCTGCTTCTGGTGGAGGAAGAGCAGTCCGAGCGCCACTTCGTGCAGCTTCCTCCACGCGAGTTGGCGTCCGAGCTTGCGTTGCTCGGTCAGGAACGTGACGAGCGACCCGTTCGAAGCGTATTCACACACGACGAAGCACTGTGAGCCGACGTGGCACGCGCCGTAGAACCGCACGATGTGGCGGTGCTGCGCGCAGTGCCAGACGCGCACCTCGCGGAGGAACGTGAGGTAGCCCTCGAGGTCGCCAATATCCACACACTTGACCGCCACGTCCGTTTTGAGCCACGTCCCGCGATACACTCGCCCAAAGCTCCCGGAGCCGACCTGAGGGCCCGTGATCTCCACCTCGTGGCTCGGGATGAACCAGTCCTCCACCTCGGGAATGTCGAGCTGCGCGAAGTTGCTGAGTCTCGAGGTCAGCGCGTGCATGAGGGAGAGTTCGTCCGCCGAGTAGTAGCTGGTCTTATGGTTCGCCTCGTACACGAGCAGCGTCAAGGCCAGCTCCTGGTCCAAGGGGTCCGAGAGCTCGACCACTGCGTCTCGCATAACGTTGGTGCGTACGCACTGTGCGATCTGTCGCCTTACACTCTCGCAGTCGGCGGCCCATCGAGCGTGCCAGTCCGTCGCGCGGTTGTCGGCCTGGTCGATGGCGAAGTGAAACTCGCTGGCGACTTCTGACGCGACTCGAGCCCTCACAAGGCGCAGGATCGCAGGCACATGGACTCTGAGAGCCTTGCACGACGCAGTGAATCGATCCCGGATCGCCGAGTGCTCGATAGCTGAGGGTAAAGAGTCCACTCGCTCCTGTAGGTGAGCGAGAAGCAGCGGATCGCACATCGACACGCCTCTCCTTTCCAGCTGACCGGGTTCCATCGTCTCCCGAGGTTGGACCGAGCCCGACCTCATATAGGAGGGGATGGACTCTGTTGGCTCGCTTTCAGGCTCCGGTTTCGGTCGCGGCGTCCACTTCACCCGCGACTGGACTGCGACGCGGTGGAGCGCGAGATTGACTGATCCGTCGAGAAGCCGCCCGAGCACAGCGTAAAGCCCCTTTTGCAGCGCGATGGTCACTGCCGAGACGCCGTCCGTGTTGCGCTTCCGCGGGTCGACGCCTTTGTCCAGTAGCAGGTTGACAAGCGGGAGCAGCTCGGCCTCGGCCCGCTTCAAGTTCCAGTAGCTGCCGAGCAGAGTCACCAGCACTGAGTTGTCCATCTTGTCGACCAGTGTGGCGTCCGCACCGCTCGGTTCTCGAGTCAGCAACAGCAGCTTCGCCACATCCAAGTGTCCATTCTGCGCCGCCACCATCAGCGGCGTCCGACGACTGTGGTCCAGTGCGTCGATCGCCGCGAAGTTGGCCAGGAGGAACCACGCGATCTCTAGGTTGCCCTCGCAGCAAGCGAACATGAGCGCCGTCCACCCGTTTTTGTTGACCGCGTCGATCTCGAGCGCGACATTCGCCTCCACCAAGAACTCCACGACGCCCGTGTGCCCGCTTTCGGCGCCAAACATGAGCGGCGAGTGGCCGTCGCGGTCCTGAGCGTTCACATCTGCGCCGCCGCCGAGCAAGGCGCGAGCCACTGTCGTGTGTCCATAGCGAGCGGCGAACATGAGCGGGGTCTTGCCAAACTTGTCCCCGGCTGACACGGACGCGCCGTGGGCGAGCAGCAACACAACCGCGTCAAGGGAACCGGTGGAAGCGGCCACCATGAGCGGCGTCAGTCCACCCAACCCAGGCGCGTCGACGTCGGCTCCCAGTGCCAGGTGCTGCTCGGCCCCAGATAGGTCTCGATCGCGGACCTGCCGCATCAGCCGCGTCCACCCAGCCGTGTCGCGCGCGTTCAGATCTTCTGCAAAGCATTGGCTGTTTCGACGGCTCGCTGGAGCTGGCCTGACGGTGGCGGTTCTTGACGCCCAGGTGTTCCCCATCGTGCCAATCGCTTTATCACAGTGTCCAGCGAGCTGCTCTTGAGCCCAATCGCGCGTCCATGGCCCTCGACGCGGAACGGCCCCTCGTCTTTGCGTTCACCCGACTTGCTGGACTCGTGGAAGCCTCCACCGTGGTCTGCACATCGCCGGAGGTTCGAGGACGCCGCAGCGGCACGGACACGGCCGAGAGCGATCTTCCGCCTACCGTTCAGCGGAACACCAGCGACCTTCAACACGCGAGCGTCACCATGAGTGACGAGAATGTGCGTGCATCGCGGAGTCAGCGAGGAAGCGATGCGGAACGTTCGGTCTCCTCACAACACGCTTCAATTCCACTTCAAGTTGACGCGTCCCTTCAACTCTATCGTAACGGCCGCTGCGTCGCACTTAGCGATCGCACATCAAGTCGTACTTAGCAGCCTCCTCGTCAGGCGTGGCGTCTTCGAGTCCGTCGTCGCGACCGTCGAGTCGCAGTGGAAGTCTTGACATGAGAGGACGCAATGCGATGGTGGAGGAGAGCTTGATGGGAGCTGTCTCCAGCATCGTGCACGGCGTTCAGCTGCGCCAGGTCGCCAGTCCGCTGCTCAACGCCGCTCTTGGACGTGGTCAGTTCGCTCCTCGAGCCGCCGAACTGCTCTTGGACGTGGTCTGGCAGCACGTGAACGGCGTCAAGCGGCTCATGGATGGCGTTCAGCTGCGCGATGGCGCTCACCTGTC
>JAADYH010000180.1:0-31565 GCA_023338125.1 Phytopythium aichiense
CCGGACGACCGTCTTCGCCTACGCAAGTGCACCCGGAACGTCTTGCGCTGTACCAACAGTCGATGCAAGGCAAACTTCTGGAACCGAGACGTCAACGCCGCGAGGAACATGGTGGAGCTGCTGAGGAGCGGCCTGAAAGGGAAGCTCGGCTCAAGCAGGCTGTGGGCGTTCAGGCAGGACAACCATTGAAGCAGGTAGAACAAGAACACGTGAGTGGAAAGACCGGTAGCCATGCGTTGCAAGGAGACATCACCACTCACGTTCACATAGCCGAAGGGTAGCGAGACCAGTAGGATCGCCGTGTTTCATCGTTTACCCCTCTCAGGTGGCAGAAAAAAAAAGGAAAGCAAAGCAGACATGTTGAAGCGCCGAACTTGGTCCTGTGCGCCAGCGGCGATCACGGCTAATCCGCGCGTTGCAGATAATGCTCCACAGCACGCACCTGCCTCAACGGGCACCGGCCATACTACTTGAGGGCTTGGTGCTGCACATCCACACCCCAGAGCGCCGACGCCAGCAATTTCCAGCTCGCCATCGCCGTCCACCGGCGATCCGGCGCCAAGACCATCAAGGGTGAGGTAATGCCAAGCACATCAAGAGCTCGTCGCCCATCCACAGGTTCACCCAGTCCGCCTCCAAGGTTGGTGTGCTCTACTCACTCTCGAAGGAGGGCGTGTAGCTTTACAAACTATCGCTGTTGAGCCACTCGGTCCTCGAGGAAGCAGCCTCGGCCAAGAAACGACGGGGACGCAACTCCCTCCACTACAAAGGTACGTCCCGGGCCTCTGCCGGCCATTTCAAGAATCCGAACTGACGTACTTTTCTCCCTTCCTCCCCCCGGACAGGCCGAGCGCTTCTCACTTTCGTACTTTCCCAGTGCAGCACAAGGGCCTCCCCCCATTGATGGCACGCCTCCGAGGTCTTTCCGGGGGCGACGGAAGCGGTAGCGGCCAAAGGCGTGGGGTCTAGGCGGGTGCGTGTGTACATGGGACGTCGAGGAGCGGGTGCTGACCGTGCGAGGGACGAGAGCGTAAGACGCACCGGCGGCCAAGCCACCACCCATACAAGAGCAAGCATCATCGAGAAAGGCGCCAAGGGTGACTTAGTCCGTGCGGCGGCACGTGTAGACCCGACGTGAGCGCGCCGAAGCAGATCAAGTGGTCCAGAAGGCGGTGGAATTGCGCGAAGCAGGTTCGAGACCAGCCGGGGTCAGCCAGGGCCGCCCATAGCGCGCTAACCGGCCCAAGCGCCACCAGGTAAGCAGGGACTTGTGCGCTCAAGACGTCCCGAAGTGGTTCTAAGGTCTACAGGAGCTCGCCCGTCGCCGGAACCACCCTCTAGAGGGACTCCAAGCGCGTCTCCAGCCGATCAGAAGCCAACGCAATGAGCAAGAGCAGCTCCAAGCACGCTTTCTGCCGCCCAGCAGCCTTCCAGATCATCAAGCGTGGCTCCAGACCCACCACGAACTGCCTGATCGTTCCTGAGAACCTCCAAGAGCAGTATCTAACCCACATTGTGCTTGTCGCCAGCGCCAAGACTCCAAGAATACGCACACACGCGTGGGAATCCAGCCGATCAGAAGCAAGACCGCCCAATGGCTAGAAGTCGCAGACAGCGACTGATGTGCGTGTTGCTTCGTTGCTTCGTCGTTTTGTCGTTTAGGCAGCAGGTGACAGGCAACTGCAGCAGCACCAGCAGCGCCAGCCGACCGGAGTGCACCCCAGGCGACATCCACGATCCAGAGCAGCGCGTTGACGTTCGAGATGCACCAGAGCGGCACGAGAGCAGTTTGAGAGTAACCCCAGGTTCATCTTGAGCTCGCCGACCGCCGTCATGATCGTCACGAGTGGCTTGAATCTGGCCAAGACCGCCGCATGTGCCTCCAAGCGCACACCTCAAGGCCGCTGATGGTCTTCAAGAGTGGCTTGAAGCGACCCCGACGCTCGGAAGCCAAGATCGTGACCAGTAAATGCAGCTCCAAGCTCGTCCCGACGCTCGCTGACCAAGCCCAAGACGTCCCTGAGCGACCCGAGTGTCGCTCCGGATTCGCCGACCAAGATGAACGCCGACATGCCCAACTTCAAGCGATCCCGACACTCGCCGACGCAGATCAAGACCTCCAGATGTAGTTTGATGCCACCTCCATGCTCGCCGAGCCAGACGAAGATGCTGCAAAGTGACTCGAAGCACGTCGCAATCCCTCAAGCCTAGAGGTCGATGCGCCGTACGTGCACGCATTCGATCGAGGATATGTATTGTCATCGCCCGAGCCCGGACTCATCGACTCGTTTGTCGAAGTTGGTGCTGCCGCCTGTGAACCCTCCAATTTGCCACCCTTAAGCTCGTCGACCCGCGGTGGCTTCCAGCCGAGGACTCGCGCCAACCCGCCTCCCTCGCCGTGCAGTTTCCAGGATCATCCTGAGGCTCCTCACCTCCTTTGTCTTTGAAATCGACACGGTCCTTCCAATTGCACCGCCACGATCGCCACCACACGCTTCACTGGGTCGTTCGCGCCTTCTGCTCGCCGTTCAGCACGTCAAAGTACGATGGATGAAGGAACGAATTTCCCTTCGACTCTAAGCCATTGCAAGCCCGCACTAGCAGCAATTCTATTCAAGCCAACGCAGACGTGCAACATCGGGCACCATTGCCTCCATGCGTTCCGCTCTATCGACTGTGCTTCACTTCTCGAAGTGGCCGTCGAAGCCGACGAAGCCGGCCATGAGGAACACGTGGAAGAAGGGCTTCTTCTCGATCTTGGAGCACCAGTTCCAGGCGCTCGTGAGCCGCCCGTCGATGCACGAGCCGGCGTCGAAGAAGTTGTCGGCGCCGCTGCCGTCGAACCCGTGCTTGAAAAAGTCGCACAGGACGGTCTTCTGCAGCGCGGCCACGCCGCCAAACGTGTCGTGGATGTAGCGCTGGGTGTTGGGCTGCGCCGCCAGCAACGGGATCTCGCGGATCGTGTTCACGATGGGGCTCAGGATGCGCGAGATCTGCGTGTACTTGTCGATGAACATGAGCGCGTTCGGCACGTTGTGGTCGCCCAGGTGCACGACGGACGAGCCGACCCAGCGGCTGCGCTGCTGCTGCGTGTGGTGGAGGATCGAGTGCACGAGGTGGGACGTCTTTGGCGCGTGCTGCACGCGGTTGAGGCCCTGGCCCGTGTCGCGCAGGCGGTACATGCCGCCAGCCAGCAGGTCCTCCTCGACGACCCACCAGAGGCGCAGCATGGAGGTGGTCATGTTCTTCCAGAGCAGGAGCGACTGCAGCACGTACTCGTACTGGCTCGCGTGGCTATGACTCAGGCGCGCGCCGTTCCTGCCGGCGCGGATCTCAAGGCCGAAGCCCGCCTCGGGCTTGTCGGGCGAGAAGAACGCCTCCAGGTACTCGATCATCGTCGTGATCGGCGACCGGTTGAGCACCAGGTAGCTTTGGCTGTCCGCGATCGAGTTGAGGCACAGCCGGATGTCGTCGGCCGAGAGCGACACGGACGCGTAGTCGCGCACCAGCTCGTCAGCCGCGCGCTGCTTGTCGCGCGCGAAGGCGGCCGCGTCGGTGTCCGACAGCCCGGCGGCGGCCACGGTGGTGGCCACGTCGCAGCGGCGGTCGCGGAGCAGCGCGAGCGCGTGGCGCTCCTCCAGGAAGGCTGCGACCGTCTTGATGGGCGCCACGCACGAGAAGCCGAGGTAGCTGCGGATCTCGCGCAGGTTGGCGTCCTGCAGCAGGTACACCATCTTGCCGTAGTTGTCCCGCATGCGCTCTGAAGGTAAGGGGCACGGCGTGAGTCGTCAAGGGTCAAGGGAACCGGTCAGCCGCTGACGGCGGGACACGCACCGGGGTTCATGATCTTGTAGCGGCGGCCGATCTCGAAGACCTGCCGGAAAAAGTCCTCGTTGTCCTCGAACTTGCGGCCCTGCACGAGCCGCCGGCCGCGGCGGAAGTCGCTGGCCACCATCATGCCCGAGAGCACGCTCAGCATGTCGTTGAGCTCGTGCACGACGCGCTTGACCGGCGACCGGTACGACAGCACGTCCACCTTGTCCGTGTACTCGCTCACGTTGAGCGCCGCGTCCAGCAGGTTGAACAGCGCGCGCTCCTCCTCCGTCAGCCGCAGCGGGACGTGCGCCGCCTCGCGCTCCAGCGCCGACTCGGCCGTCATGTCCGCCATGTCCTCATCCGAGTCGCTGCCGCCCGTCGACGACCGCTCCGTCACCGTCTCCTCCTCCGCCTGCTTCTCCGTCGGCTGCGTCTCCTGCTGCGCCTCCGCCACGGGCGCTGGTGCGGGAGCAACAGCAGCGACGGCGACCGCCGGAGAAGCGGCCGGAGCGACCGCCGGAGATGCGACCGCCTCCGCCCGGTGCTTGAGCCGCGAGCCAGCGTGGTGCTGGGCCGCGAAGCACAGCGCGCAGTACCAGTCGGCGCACTCGGCGCAGCGCACCGCCGCCTCCGTGTCCTCGCACTCGACGCACATCATTGGGGCCATGTCCATGGCCGCCATCTTGGTGTCGGGATGGTGGATCGATCGAGCAATGCTGGCGAGCCGCCAGGTTGATAACAGGTTACGAACCGCTTGGTTTCGAACCGCGTTAGGAACCGACTCGTGGGTGGTGCGGCGGTAAACTGTCTTTCTGTGTTTTCTCCTTGCGTGCCGGCCACGGTCGTTCTTTTGAATATGCTGCTTTCATATAGCCTTTGATATTACATATTTGATAAATACAAAACAAGATGAATATCATCCCGTAAAAATATACCCTTTGCTACTAAATGTTTAGAGATACCCTGCAAATGAGGAGTCCGACGGCGTGGCGAGCGCTCGATCCCCCCTCCTGACGGGAGAACACGCTTCACAAGCGCAAAGCAGCCCGAGAGGACCGACGAGGACGAGCATCATGGGTACGTCCGCTTCCCCCCGAGACGCCTCCCCCGTGCCCGCGACTGACGGCCGACGACTCGCCTATGAACCCGCGACAGAGGACGAGGTGTACCCGATCGCGCTGCTCACGGAGGAGCTCAAGAGCGACGAGGTGGAGACGCGCATCAAGGCCATGCGACGCCTGCGCACCGTCGCGCAGGCTCTGGGCGCCGACCGCACGCGCGCCGAGCTGCTCCCCTTCCTGCGAGGTGCGTCCGCCGGCTTGTCTTCCTGTCCCGTACCTGCGCGTGTGCTTGTGGTGGGCCTGACGGGCTGACCGGTGACGGGCTGACGGCTGACGCAGAGGCGACCGAGGACGAGGACGAGGTGCTCGTGGCGCTGGCCGAGGAGCTGGGCGGCTTCGTGGACCTCGTGGGCGGCCCGCAGTTCGCCTCGGCGCTCGTCGAGCCGCTCGAGGTGCTCGCCGGCGTCGAGGAGACGGTCGTGCGCGACCGGGTGCGTCCACCGCCTTCATCACCGGAGGACGGACGAGCAGAGAAGTGAACTCACGTCACGCCCTGTGACCGTCTGCTGCAGGCCATCGAGGCGATCCAGAAGGTGGTGGCCGTGCTGCCGAGCGTGGGCGATATCATGGGCCCGCTGGTCAAGCGGCTGGCCGAGGGCGACTGGTTCACCTCGCGCGTGTCGGTCTGCTCGCTCTTCGCGCCGGTCTACGCCCGGCTCACGGACGCCGCGCGCAAGAAGGAGATCCGCGAGTGCGTGTCCTCCCTCCTCTTCTTCTCTGTCCGTGACGACTGCAGCCTAACGCCGTGACTATCGTCGCCTGCAGCCTCTACCAGGTGCTCTGCTCGGACGACACGCCCATGGTTCGCCGTGCGGCCGCGGCCAACGTCGGCGTACGTTATCCACCTGCTGCACTCCTTCTCGCTGCGTTACTCTCTTCTCCTCACCCGGTGCCTCTCGCCATGGACAGAAAATCGCAGCGGCGCTCGAGAAGGAGCACGTGACGGCCCTCGTCATCCCGCTCTTCCGCGCGCTCACGTCGGACGACCAGGACAGTGTGCGACTGCTGGCGATCGAGAACTCGGCCGCCATCGGCGAGCTGCTGTCGCCCGAGGAGAACACGCAGTCGGTGCTGCCCATCGTCCGCGCGTCGGTCGAGGACCGCTCGTGGCGCGTGCGCTTCAGCATCGCTAAGGACTTCTTCCCGCTCTCGCGCGCCATGGGCTCGCAGATCACCGAGGCCGAGCTGCTTGGCTGCTTCACCAACCTCCTTCAGGTGCGTGCGCTTCGCTCGGATCATGGCGGGTTCGTTCAGTCCCTGACAGCAACGCGTCGTCTGACCAACTGCAGGACGCCGAGGCCGAGGTGCGCGCCGCCGCCGCCAAGAACCTGTCGGGCTACATCTCGATCGTCCGCATCGACTTGTTCTCGAGCGAGATCCTGCCGCTGCTCACGACGCTGTCGCAGGACACGGCACCCAACGTCCGCAGTACGTTGTTCACCAGTCTTTCTGCCCGCTTGCTGACCTGGCATGATTGACATACGCGCCTTTGATGCGGTTGCAGCTGCGGTGTCGATCGCGTGCATGGAGCTCGCTCCCAAGCTGGGCGAGGCGGCGTCGAAGCAGACGCTCGCCCCCCTCCTGCTGCTCTTCCTGCGCGACGAGGTCGTCGACGTGCGCCTCAACATCCTCAAGCGCATGGAGCTGCTGGCGCAGTGGATGCCGTCGTTCGAGTCAGTGCTGCTCCCGGCGATCGCCGACCTCGCTCGCGACCTGCAGTGGCGCGTCCGCGAGGCCGTGGTCTTGTCGATCCCTGCCCTCGCTGGCAGTCTGGTACGTCTGTCCGTGTGCGTCGCTCCGTCGACTCGTCCTGGTGCTCATTGCCGCTGCTGCTCGGATGTCTACAGGGAAGCCAGTACTTCCAGGAGCACCTGCTGGAGATCTACATGAGTGCGTACACTGACATGGTGGGCGAGGTGCGCCTGAGCGCGACCAAGATCCTCTCGCAGCTGCTGGAGGCGGTCGGCAGCGACTACGTGCTGCAGAACATCATGCCGCGCCTGGCGCAGATCTTCGACAAGTCGACCATCTACCAGGAGCGCGTCAACGTGCTGCACGCGGTCAAGGAGCTGGCGAACGACAAGGCGTCGAGCGAGCTGCTGGCCACGATGCTGAGCCTCGCCATCCGCGGCACGCGCGACAAGATCCCCAACGTTAGATTCGTCGCCTCGATGACGCTAGAGCAGCTGTGTAAATTCGCCGAGGCGTCCGTCGTCGCTGCCCAAGTCCGGTACGTTGGGCTGCGCGTCGCCGCGGCTGTAGCGAGTCCACTGACACTCACCTCGTCGTGGTTGTGGTTGTTCCCCCAGGCCGTGCCTGACGGAGCTCGTCAGCGACTCGGACGCGGACGTCAAGTACTTCTCGAGTGTCGCGCTGGACGCCGTCCAGGGCTGAAGCGTGTATATGAACCCGTGGGGGTTTGTGCGACTGGATTTGGTTTGCTTTGGCCAGCCGCCCGCGCGGCGACGGCCGGACTTCTCTAGAAATATAGGGCGGGCTGCGAGTCTCCGGCGGCAGGCGCAGCCCGCGGCGTTCGTCGAGGTTCCGCTTGGTCGTGCGAGTCGTGTACGTGGTGTATTACTTGTTGTCTGTGCAAGTCAAGCTACACGCGCGGGAGCACGATGGTCTCGACGAAATACTTGTGCCAGCGCGCGTCGTCCGTGATCTCCGGGTGGAAGGCCGTGACGAGGATGCCGTCCTTGCGCGCGGCGATGATGACGTCCTGCGGGTCGGAGCCGTCGGCGGGCGTCGCGTGCTGGATGCGCGCCAGCACCTCGATCTGCTCGCCCACGGAGATGATGGCGGGCGCGCGGATGAAGACGGCGTTGTACGGCGCGTCGTTGTACCCGGGCGGGCCGTCGACCAGCATCTCGAAGCTGCGCACCTGCGCGCCGAAGAAGTTGCGCGACACCTGCACGTCGAGCCCGCCGAGCAGCGTCTGGCCGCCCTCCTCGGCGTGCTTGGCCGACTGCGCCAGCATGATCATGCCCGCGCACGTGCCCCAGATGGGCCGTCCGTCCGCCACCCACTTCTTGAGCGGCTCGACGAGTCCCCAGCGCGTCGCCACCTTGCCCATGGTGGTGCTCTCGCCGCCGGGCAGCACCAACGCGTCGACGCCCTCGAGCTGCGCCGGCAGCCGCACCGCCACGGCCCGCACGGCCACGCGCGAACCGTCCGCCGCGCGCGCCTCGAGCGCCTGCAGCATGTCTATATGCTCCTCGAAGGCGCCCTGCAGCGCCAGCACGCCCACCGTCACCTCCGTCTTGGTCATGGTCGTCCGCAGTCGGTTGATCCTCCACAAGTGGCGGCGGAAGTGGGTGGGGAGGTGGCCCGGCCCGGTGGGCCACTGCGTGTCCGGCGTCGCATGGAGCTCCACTGGGGGCGACCTCTCTCCCGGCACAAATAGTAACACCAAGTGATGAAAATCCTCCGTCCTCCAGCGGGATGTGCAACAGCGGGCCACCTGGGCCGGTCTAAACCGCACCTAGCAATGCGAACCTTACGGTTTCCAGGTCGCACTTTATCACCGGATCATATCAATACCCGCATTGCATTGCATCGGCTCCGACCGCGGCCATGGCGTCCGAGGCGCATCTGCGCGCGCAGTACGAGGTGCGTGGGCGCTCCCAGGGCCCTGCGGACGTCTGCAGACTCAACCACTGGCTGTGTCTCTGTCCTGGCGGCCCCGCAGTCGCTGCTCAAGGAGAACAAGCAGCTGCGCGGCAGCGTCGAGAAGCTCGAGCGCGAGAACCGCGACCTCAAGCGCTCCGTCTACGAGCTCTCGCTCAAGTCCGCGCGCGCATCCGCTCCCAGGACTCGCTCGTACTCCTGGAGCTAACGCCAGCGCTGTGTGGAGCAGGCTGGACTCGACGCATAGCGGCAGCGGTGGAGGAGGAGGCGCCCCGTTCCCTATGAGCGAGCTGCTGGCGACGCCGCGCGCGCCGGCGGGCGACGAGGCGGCCGAGGCGTTCGAGCCGCTGGCCAAGGGCGACGACTACGACGACGACGGCTGCGTGCTCTTCCAGAAGTCGGAGCTGCGCGCGCACGCCGGGGCCGTCTACACGGCCAAATTCTCGCCCAGCGGCCGGCTGCTCGCGTCCGGCGCGCTCGACTGCAAAGTGCTGCTCTGGGACGTGACGACCAAGTTCAACCAGCAGCAGGTCGCGTCGCTTGCGCAGCACTCGCAGCTCGTCATTGACGTCAGGTGCGCCTAGATGGACCAGTGTGGTGCTCTCGTCGAGCCACCAGACTCATCTCACCGCTGTGACGCTCACTCTCCTTGGCGCCGGCGCAGTTGGTCGCTCGACAGCGCGATGCTCGCGTCCGCGTCGTACGACCACACAGTCAAGCTCTGGGACGTGGACCGCAGCCAGCTGCTGCGCAGCTCCGAGGTGCCCGGGCTCGTCCAGTGCGTCTCGTTCAACCTGGCAGGTGCGGCGCTCTCCCTCTACCCCATTGAGTCGCTTTGCGCTCTTTAACTGCTCGAGCTGTGGCGGACGCGCCGGCAGACAGCAACCAGTACTTCTTGGGGACGAGCAAGAGCTGCATGCACATGGTGGACCACCGCTCCGCCGACACGAGTCGGTACGCATCACCGATCTCTGTTTGAAGCCGTGCGGTTGGTGACGCTGCGTGCCTGGTTGCTCCTTGCCAGCGAGTGGCAGAACGACGCCATGGTCAACTCGCTGTACGTCTCGCGCGACGGGCAGTTCGTCATCACGGGCGACAGCAAGGTGGATCCTCTCTATCTCGCTCAGTCTTGGACTTCAGGACGAGTCTAACCCTCATGGTCGATCGCTGGCCGCAGGGCTGGATCAAAACCTGGGACGTGCGCATGAACGAGTGCATTGAGGAGCTCTCGCGCCTGAACGACTCGGCGCACCACGCCATCTCGCACGTGCACGCGTCTCCACCGGCGGACGACGGGCGAGGCGGGGACGAGGACGGCCGCTTCCTGGCCGCCAACAGCTACGACAACATCCTGCGCGTGTACGACCGGCGGTCGCAGCTGATCAGCAGCGGTGCGCAGGACCCGATGCAGCTTTCGTTCCTGGTCACGGGCCACAAGAACAAGAACTGGCCCATCAAGAGCGCCTTCTTCCGAGGGGACGGTCACAAGTACAAGCTGCACCTGCCGTCGCGCGCGTGGCCCCGCAAGCTGACGGACGGCGACGCCGAGGACTTTGCAGATGCCGACGCGCACGGCGACACGGCCGCGGCCAGCGCCGCCATGCCGCGCGAGACCCTGCTGCTCGCCACGGGCAGCGCCGACAACAAAATCTACCTGCACGACGTGAGTCTGTCTGGCGCGAGCGGCAAGCCCGCGCCGTTCCTCGCGCAGCGGCTGGACGGCCACACGGACCGCGTGTACTGCGTCGACTTCCACCCGACCGAGCCCATCCTGGCGTCCGCGTCGGCCGATCTGTCGGTCAAGATCTGGCTGCCGCGCGCTCCCGCACGCGTGTCCAAGCCCAAGAACTGATCGGGGGCGAGCTGAGCAGTGTGCGTAGTGAGCGCTGGGATATGGAGTCTCACGGATGAGGCAGCTGATGTGCTTTGACGTTTGTGCGAGCAGGAAACTGAGCCATACGAAAGCGAGAGCACGGGCGGTGTGGTATGCAACACGTGGAGATTGATCGTCTACTTGCTTGTCTTCTACCCTCTCATCCACGAGCCTCTCACTCGTCTGTGCGCAGCAGGACGCGCTTGCGGCGCTTGCGGTCATTGGCCTGCGCCTCGAGCTCCTCCTGCTCGCGCACGGCCACCTTCCGCGCGGCCTTATCCATCCAGCCTCCAGCGCGCGCCTGCCAGTTCGTCTCCCTGGCGCGCACGGCCTGCATGGCCTCCTTGCGCAGTGCCAGCACGCGGTGCTGCGCCAGCGCGCGCCTGCCCTGGACGGCGTTCTCCACCAGCACGAGCTTTCGCTCGAACGCGTCGCGCTTCTGCTGCGCGCGGTCCGCGAACGCCGTGCGCATGGCCGCCAACTCCCGCTCCCGCTCCTGCTCCATCCGTGCGAGGACGGCGCGTTGCTGTTCCTGCTGCTGCCGCCTCTCGGCGTCGTTGGCGACGTCTTTGAGCGCCTGAAGCTGCTCCTGTTGCTGCTGGCGAAAGGCCTCAAGCATCTCTCGCTCGCGCGTCTCAAGCTGCTGCGCATGCTGCTCGCGCTCCGTCACCAAAATGTGCTCAAAGGCGACCTGCTCGGCCTGGGATGCCGCGCGCTTGTCGCTCTCGAAGGCTTCGGCATCTCGCAGCGTCTGCGCGATCTGCCGCTCCGCGTTGCCGTCGCGCTGCTGCTGTTCGTCAGCCAGTGCGCGGGCCTCGTCGACGAGCTGGGCTCCCATGAGGCGGAGCTCGCGGCCATAGAACCAGTCGTCCGCCTCGAGCATCTTGGCCACAAGTCCGTCGAGCCGCGCGCGGAGGGCGACGCTCTGGGAGCGGAAGGCAGCGTCGCGCACGTCTCGCGCCTGCCAGAGCCACTTGAGCGCGATCGCGCGCGAGGCCTCGTTCATCTCGAGTCGCCAGAGCTGCTCGGCCCGCTTGCGCTCGTTCTCTTCGTCCGAGTCGACATGCACGCGCTTGTCTTTGCGGGCCTGCCGCTTGCGCATGCGCTTGGCGTACGCCTCCATCTGCTGCTGCGCGTCGGGCCTCGGGAAGACGCCGCCGAGCCGGCGCCGCGCTGCCAGCAGCCACTTGCTCAGCACGCGGCCCTCGACGGCGCCGCGCGCCACGATGACGGGCGCGAACGCCTGCGAGGTCTCGTTCTCGTCGTCGTCACTCGAGAAGTCGTCTCCGCGCAGCGCCCGCCGCGCGTTGGCCGCCTGCTGCGCGCGCTTGGCCATGTCTCCGCGCTGCCGAGCCCGGCCGGCGTCCTGCGCGCAGCAGACGTCGCAGAGCGTGAGCAGCACGGCGCTCTTGCGGAAGAAGGCCTTCCACAGGTCGGCGTCCGTCTCCTTGGGCCCGAACGCGGCCTCGAAGCCGTCGATGAGCCGATCCAGCGCCACCGGGTCGTGTCGCGGCTCGCGCTCGTCCGCCCGGTCCGCAGGCGGCAGAGTGGAAGTCGCGAGGTCCACTGACAGCGTGCATGCGACGCCGGCCTTGCCCTCGTCGGCCGTCTTCTCCTCGCGACCGCAGCGCTCGCACGCGGGCTGCTTGCCGCCGGCCACGATGCCGCCGACAAGCTTGGCGAACGCGCGGCGCTTGCGAGCGCGGGCCAGCCAGTAGAGCGCGAGGTCTCTGGCCGCTCCCTCGACCGGCACGTTGCTCCACTGGCGCCGCATCTTCTCGAGCTCGTCTTCGTCATCCGACGAGATGTCGGACCGGTCTCCGCGCAGTCTCCGGCCCTCGCCCATCTGCATGAGCTCATGGTAGATGTCGCGCACGAACTCGGAGGCCGGCCGCTCGTCGCCCGCGCCGAGACCCATGGGCGCCGCCAGCGTGCGCGGCGTCAGGAGCTCGACCAAGTGCTGCAGCACCCACGGCCGGTTGCGATCGAGGAAGCGGTGGCGGAAGCGCTCCGAGTTGAGCGCTTGCAGTTCGAGCCGCTCGCGCTCCAGGTCGGGCTGCCGGCCAGCTCCGAGCGCGAGCTTGGCCGCCAGCTCGTCATCCAGCGCCGCGTCCTGGCTCAGCATCTTGGGCGGCGTCCAGACTCGCAGGCGAGTGCCCAGGCGCAGACAGAGCTCGTCCAGCGTCCGGCAGGCCGCGAGCACGACGGCGATGATGAGCAGCGCGATCGGCTCGCCGAAGACGCTGTACTCAGCACGGAGACACGCCGAGACGCCGAAGAGCGCGAGCAGCACGCCCAGCGCGTACAGCGTGATGACGAAGTAAAGCTGCGACGAGAAGCAGAGCAAGTCGAGCGTCTGGAAGGCCGGGTGGAGGCTCTCGTCCGGTGCCCGCGCGCGGGCTCGCAGCGGCCACGCGTCGTCGCGCGTCGCGAACTTGTGCCGCTGGTACGACAGGTACTCGTACAGCTTCCAGCCGTGCGCGAGCTCGAGCGTGTGGACCTGCAGCGCGCCAAGGATGAGGTTGCTCGGGATGATGAAGAGTGCGAAGAGCGCGTAGTAGAGCAGGTCGGTCTGCTTGACACCGTACAGCGCCGGCATGTGCGTCGCGGCGCTGAAGACGACCTGGAAGGCGAGCATGGCTGGCGCCAGGAAGAGCTCGGCGATCACGATCGTCTGACCCCCGATGGCCTCCATGGCGGCCTCGACACCGGCCTCGTGATGGTCGACGCGGTCGCAGACTCGGCGCCAGGCGGCCTCGTCGCGCGCCTTCTGCTCGCGCGTGCGGCGCTTGCGCTTCTTGAGGATGAACTTGCGGCGGAAGGCGAGCTTCCACTTGGGCCAGATGGCGACCCAGTGGCGCACGGCCGGCGCGAAGTAGAGGCGCTCGAGCATGAGGAAGCTCAGGTTGCAGAAGTAGAAGAGAGTGAACCCCAGGAAGTCGGCCGAGCCCATGGCGATGAGGTCCTCGGACGCGGCCAACACGAGCAACAGCGGCAGCACGAGCAGCTTTTCGTGCAGGTAGGCGTCCAGCAGCGGCTCGAGCGTGTTGCGCGCCACCTTGATGAGCACGAGGAAGCCGTAGATGTTGGCAGTGAACAAGGACGAGTACGAGAATTCCCACGCGACGAGCATGACGGCCATGAAGACGAGCGTCACGAGCAGCAGGTTGGCGCGCTTCCACAAGACGGGGTCCCAGAACTCGTTCTCCTCGCCCTCCTCGTCGTCGTCCGCCTTGACCGAGAACGGGTCGGCGTCGGCCGAGACCACCATCTCCTTGTACGCGTTGTCTTCGTGCCGCGGGTTGATCGTGTCGGGGACGAGCAGGGCCGCGCCACGGGCGAGGAGGTAGCACCCGGCGATCAGGAGGCTCATGCCGACGCGGCCCATCTTGTACTTGGCGACGCGCGTCTTGTCGAGCGTCGTCTGGTCCAGCCAGTCGCCCGCCGTGCCTTCGAACGAGACGGCGTTGGGGCTCAGCACGGGGTCGCTCGACGTTGGAGTGATCCACCAGAGGTAGATGAACATGCACAGCACGGCCACAGGCACGAGTGCGAGCCCCACGCCGACCGCCGGTGGAGCCGACAGGTTCTTGAGCAACAGCTTGAAGCGCAGGCGCGGCGGCTTCTTCGTACGCGTGAAGAGGCGGTTGATGACCCACACGACGGACTGGATTGAGGGCGGCAGCAGCAACACGAGCACGAGGTGAGTAGCAGACCCAGCGAGAGGCAAAGCGAACACTACGCACCGCTTGGACGATGCTCAGAAGCCCGACGAGCAGGAAGAAGGCGAGGTAGACGTCGACCGTGAACTGGAAGAGGTTCATGAGGTCGAACCAGTCGAGCGCCACCCACGAGACCAGCAGCGAGTACTCGTAGGACGCCAGCGCGTCGGTGGCCTTGCTGATCGCGCACGGAGAGACGCCCTTCTTGTTCATGTTCGCGATTATGTCGGCGGAGCGCGAGACCGTGCACAGCTCGCCGAAGTTGACGTCCGCTGTCACGATCCGCTTCCGCCCCGGCGTCATCTGGTAGTAGCTCAGGTTGAGATATACCTCGCGCGGCACCGCCAGTGAGAGGCCCGCCCCAGAGCCGACTGTGCGAAGCAACGCGTTAGAACCGATAGCTTCAGGACTCGCGAGTTAGGACACCAACAAACAACAGAGAGCGACTCACCTGTCACGGGCACGAGCTGGTCCGTGTCGACGAAGGCCTGGAAGGCGGACGCGCGGCCCCAAGGCTGATTCTCGGGGTCGTCTGCCTGCGCGACAAAGTCGTCCACATCCACAGGGTCCCGCGAGAGGTAGAAGAGCACCGTGTCGGCTGTGGCCTCGTACCAGCGCGTCTTCTCCGCGCCGCCCTCGAGGTTCTCCTCGTATGTGCACGACAAGTTGATGCCGCGCTCCAGCGTCACGTAACTGCTGATCGACGCGCTGCTGCTCGCTACGTCGACCGTGTACTCGACCAGACACGAGTCGGCGTGCGGCGACATCTTCTTGTTCCACGGGTACTGGTTCACCTCGATGGTCTCTTCATACTTGACGAGCGAGCAGTCCGGGTGCGCCTCGACCAGCTTGGCGAGCGACATGGTCGATCCAAATCCCCGGCACGAGGAGAAGAAGGGCAGGTAAGGCAGCGCGAGCAGATCGGCGCCATCCAATTGGTTTGCCCACCACGTGTCCGACCTCTGGACGGTCGAGAGAGGATCAACGTCTTGCGCCAAGCCGAAGTACTCGGTCGGCAACACAACCGTCGTCTCGGTGTCGTTGCTGTCGCTGCCTCCGGACGACGAGGAAGACGACAAGGCGGTCAATGTGACAGAGGCGTTGCTGCTCCCAAGCACAGCGTTTTGCTGGGTATCGCGGATGATCCCGTGCTTGCTTGGTAGTTCCGGGTCGCCCACCAGCACGTCCGAGTTGTGGTCCAGCAAGACGTTCGTCACGACCTGTTTCATGTACGTGAGCGTGCCGTTCACGCGCACACCGACTTCGGGCAAGTTGAGCGGCAGCATGAGGTCGTCGTACGTGCTCTGAGGCATGAAGGCCAGGAAGCTGCGCGTTGACGGAGTCGCTGGCGAGTAGTCCGCGCGTCCAGGAGTGAAGACATACAAGTCGAAGCGATCCGGTGTGAACCCGTGGGAGAAGTCCTGCACGTATAGCCCATGCAGCAGCTCGGCAACAACGGTCAGCTCTGTGCGTGCGACAGCCGTGATCGTTAGCTGCACCAAGGCGTGCTTGTTGTCCGGGAACCCAAGCGTTGGCGTCGACGCGTCGTCGAAGAAGAAAGGCATCTTTGTGCGCTCGCACGCGCAGCAGCTTGGGAAGAGCGTGGTCGAGTTGGTCTCGGTATCAGTCACAACTCGCTGGTCGCAGAAGTACGGCTGGGAATTGCAGAGAGCTTCGTCTCCGTGCTCCCCCATGCACTCGGCCAGCAAACGCGATGCGGTGCTGTTGTCGCCGTCTGGATACTTGCACATCTCGGCGGAGGACGTGGCGAGGTAGTCGCACCTGTAGCGCGGCGGGCAAGGCTTGCAATTCTCGTACACGGAGACCTGGTAGTGGTCTTTGTACGTCAGGTTCCGCGGCAGGTCGGTGGCGTTCACCGTGATGACGGCTACCTCGTACGGCTGCAGCACGAGGCTGCCTACGGCAGCGCCAGTGCCCGACAGCTCGGTGTAGTCCGTGCCGTTGATGACGCGCTCCGAGGCGTTCGGCAGCAGCGAAATGCGCCGCAACACCTCGGTCCCAGTCTTCACGCAGTCGTAAATGTCGTCCATGCCGGCCGCCGACGTGGTGCCGTTGGGGCACTTGAGCATGTTAGCGCAGGCGCACGCATCCAGCCGCAGCAGCTGCGCGTCGTTGGATCCCGAGACGAAGCCCGCGACGTCGAGCGTCTCATCACCGAACGCGTCGACTAGAGTGACGGCGTGGTGTAAGTCGAACAGGAACGGATCGACACTGGTGCGCGAGGATGGAATATCGCTCACTTGTGCATCGAACTCGGCCTCGATGAAGGACTTGAGCGCGGCATAGCTGTCGAATCGAGTCGTCTCGGTCCACGCCGTCTGGAACTCGATCCCGGACGCCGCCAGCAAAGCACTTACGTCGACCGTCGACCCGCTAACCGTGAAGGTGCACTGCCTTGCCGAGTTGACTGCTGGTCCGTGGATCTCCCACCCGCCATAGCTGTCGGGGTCGTACACTGTCACAGCAGCCGACGCCGGGGCTACCGTGCACTTCCACAGCTGGAACACGCGGCGGACGACCTTGGTCTGCGCGATGCAGTCACACTCCTGGCGGCGGATGGCGAGCTCGACCGAGCGCCACTTGTGGTCGCGCGCGCACCTGGTGTCGTACGTTGTCGCTCGCTTTTTGACCAGCTTCCGACTGCTGTTCGACGGTGACGGGACGAGGTGGAAGCGAGTGTTCAGGTCCGAGTCGGCGCCTGCAAAGCACCGCATGTCGTGCGCCGACACGATGCGCACGTCGCCATCGCCAATGTACTTCGTGTACTGCCGGCCGACGAACGGGTTGGCGTCGGCTGCGGACAGTCCCCGACGCAGCGCGTCATCCGCCACGGCGCCAATGTACGGGTTCTCAGTGCCGGTCGGGCAAAAGTAGCCCGCTGGACACGAAGTCCGCGATTTCTGCGACTCAGCAGTGCCTTTGGCGCAAACCTTGGACGCCGGACAGAGCTCGGTGAGCTGGCCCTGTGGTGCCTCCAACGACAGATCGGGAGTCGATCCCGGTGCGCAGACATACCCGCCGGGGCAGAGCACGCTGAGCGCAGTGTCGGCGGTCGTGTACTGGTCGCAGACGTATCCTTCCGGGCACGGCTGGGCCTGAGCAACGGCTTTGGTTGCGAGTGTCGACGACGAGGTCGAGACAAGCGAGCAGAATACGTCAGCCTCGCAAGTCCCCGGGAACCACTGACCCTCGTGGTAGAAGCCCTTGGTGCAGTTCCGCGCGGGGTCGAACGCCTGTGACACGGGCAGGTCGATAGCGAGAGCACCGCGCGCGAAGAGGTTCGGCGCCGGGTATTGGGACGTGTCGCCGTATCCTTGGTGCGGCACACCCGCCCCGGCGTCCGTCAGCTCGTAGAGCGGGCCGTGGTAGTCGGCAAGTCGCTGATACAGCACCGATCCGAGAGGCTGCGCGTTCTTGTAGCACTTGCCGTAGTCTCGCGACGGCAGCAGGTGTGGCCCGCGGCCCTGCGCATCGATCCAAGGCTCCAACAGCACGCCGAAGAAGAAGGCCGACCCGCGATCCAGGCACTCAGAGAAGCTCAACGTCGCATTGACGGGCTCGTACAGTTGCGGGAGGTCACTGGACGCACAGGGGTCCGTGATACCGTCGATGGGGCAAACGGCACCCGGCGGACAGGTGACGCACTCGTCGATGCCTCGAAGCTCCCAGTTCTTGGACCATGTGCCTTGGGGACACGCGAGGCACGACACACCATCGGCTGCCAGACTGCCCCGGTACGAGCCTGGCGGACATGCATCCGCCACTTTGGTGCCGTCGTCCTCGCAGCTCGTGCCCGGAGGACAAGGAATGCAGGACGTTGACTCGATGGTCGGGGTGTAGTACCCAGGCGCGCACTGCGCGGCTTGCACGGACCCTTCGAGCTCCGCAAATGAACCTTTGAGGGTCGGGATCGGGACCGCCGTGCCGCTCGGACAGGTGAAGCCTCGGGGACACAGTCCAGAGCCCTTTGGCGTCGACGACCCAAGCTCGCAGTAGAATCCCTCCGTGCAGTTCTGCGGGTAGCGGTAGTCTCCCGTGCGCACCTCGTCCGCCACGACACCGCGAAGACAATACGTTCCCGGCTTGCACGGGTACGGGCGTAGTCGCGTGTCATTTCGGAAGGAGTCCGCGGTCGCCGTGCCGTTGAGGCAGAAGAACCCACTCGGACACAACAGGTTTGGCGATGAGAGGCCTGTTTTGCTACAGACGAAGCCTGCTGGACAGAGCGCAGGCATGATGCGGTGGAATCCTGGGCACAGGAACCCGACAGGGCACGGTACGCACATCTCTTGCCCGATCTGGCCGTTGAATGTCCCTGGAGGACATGCCAGCGGCGCCAGAAGGCCACTCACAGGGCAGTAGCTACCCGCGGGGCAAGGCAGTCGCGTTCCAAACGGGCAGTAAAAGCCCGGAGCGCACTCGCCAGCTCCTCGAGGCGACGCGCTGCCTTCGGGACAGTACATACTCTCGAAGCAGGGCTGGGCCGTCGAAAAGTTCTTCATGAGCTCGTCTTGAGCCGCCGTTCCAGCGTGGCAGTAGGTGCCGGCCGGACAAGGCACGGGTCGCCGAAGCGCAGGCAGCTGGAGGTCGCCCAGATCGTCTTCCAGCTCTGTGTTGTCCACGCGGAGGTCGTTGCTGTCGGAGAGATGTACACATGCATCGTCGAGGCAGAAGCGGCCGCGGATGGGCGTGAATAGCGAACCCGGCGTGAGTGGGAGTGAGCGGCGTTCCATCCAGAAGCGACTCGGTTGAGAGCTTAGCTGCAGGCCAAAGTCGCTCGTCTCGTTCCGCCAGCAGCCGCTGCGCCGGCCAGCGATAGTTGCGGACGCTTGCCGCTGTTTCTGCTGCTGCTCTCGCAGCGTTTGTCGCTGGAGCGTCGGCGGCAGCTCACCGTCGAGTTCTACCGCCCTGGCGAGCCCTGTACCCCCTGTTGTCGTGTCTGTACTCACGAATGACGACTTGAGCGGTGTGCACGTGATGGCGGTCGTCGCCGTCCCCTCCATGCAGAAATGACCCTCTGGACACGGCTGTTGCGCTTGTTGGATGCCGGTCACGTCGCAGACAAAGCCCGCGGGACACACGCGCGGCATGTGCATGCCTGGGTGAGGGCAGTGGAAGCCGACGGGGCATCGGCGGCACGCAGGCTGTGCGAGCTTCGGCTGGAACGTCCCCGGTGGGCACAGCGTGAAGTTTGCATTACCGGTTCCAGCGCAGAAGGCGCCACGCGGACACGCAACCTTGTCGCCAGCGAGAGCGCGAGGGCAGTAGAACCCGGTAGGGCACTGTCCGCGATAGTTGAACGCGAGTCCGCTGGTGGTGAAGTCGATGCCGTTGTTGGACACATCAACAAGGGAGCTGTGGCCCTCGCTCACTTGTGTGCCATCATCGCGAGCGTTCGCGCCGCCGCTGTCGACACTGGCGCTGCTCACTGGGCACATCACGAGCTGAGACGAGATAAATACGGCGCGCACAACGTGGTTCCCGACGCGACACGCGAGCGCCGTCGAGTTGATGAAGTTGCGTCCAAGGGCGAACAGGAACAGGTTTCCGCTGTCGTATGCCGCTGTCGGGTATACGCTGTCAAGCTGCTCGTCGTCATAGTAGAGGAAGTTGACGCCGCTGAGCGAAAACTCTTGCAGGTTGTTGGACACCTCGACGCCGACGAGTCGCGATGCATACTGCGGAAAGTAGTGCGCTGTTGGAAACAACAGCACGGTGCTAGTCACTGGGTCCGGAAGCGCATTGCGATGCTCCGACAGCGGAACAGAGTGGAGTCCGCCGCTGTTACCTGACAGTGGCGGCGACAGACACGTAATTGCTGTCGAGCTGAGAAACTCCGCGGGAACGATGACCCTACCAAAGCGACACGAGAGCAGCGACGAGTTGACGAACGACACACCTTCGACCACTACCCGCGTTCCAGCAGCAGTTGCAGGCCCAAAGACCGGCGAGATGCGGCGAAGGCCCTGCTCAATGTAGTAAGTAAACGCTACGCGGGTATCGAAGTAGTCCTGCGCATTCAACGAGACGCGTAGTGCAACGATACCCGGTTGCCTGGCTGGAGGAGCCCAGCACTCCAGCTCATCGAAGCTGATCCATCGCCCGACTACGACAGTTGCTGCAGCCTTGACACCATCGCCGAACTTGCACCGCAACTCGTGATCGCGCTTGAACGGACCACCCGTCACTCGAACGGAGAAGTTGCCGACCACTGGCCCCATGGACGGGAACACGGACGCAAACTCTGGCGTCGCATCGTAGGTAAATGGCACTTCGAGAGAGGTGATGGCGGAGGAAATAGTCGCCTTGACCGTCTGGCTCAGGCGGTGGTAATGAGTAGCAAGCTCCAGCCTCACGTCGCCTACATCCAAGCCGCTTGGCGTGATACAAGTCGCGTGGGTCGAGTTGAGATATGTCGCGACCGTCAATCGTCTAGTTGCCTCCCTAGTCGTGCCAAAGCGACAGTGAAGTGCGCTCGAGTTAGCAAAGTTGACGCCTCGTAACACGACTTCTGTCCCACCGTGAAGCGGGCCATGGCTCGGAACGATCGAAAGAACTCGTGGCGCCGCAGCATATCTATACACGACCCCACTGCTCGAGTAGTCTTGCCCGTTCGCCGAGATTTCTACAGCGACTTGAACGCCACTTCCGCCTGCCTCGTCGCCCTTCCGAACGCGAACGACACTCGCCGTCATGGCAGCTCCGGTCAAGCTGCTCGTATCAACCGATAGCAGTTCGATCGGCCGAAAAGGGACGAAAGGGAAGGTGACGAGCCAACTGTAGTCGCGATTGGTGATATCGCGCGGGCCGCGAGAGACGAGGACTGGGGGGAGATCTGCATCATCTAGAAGTGTCCATATCTCGCTGGCGAGGACGCTCTCGATCACGTTAAATGGCAGCGCCGACGTCCGGCTGGGGGTACAGTACGCGCCAAGAGTGAGCTCCGAACAGGTTTCACCGAGCTGCAGCTTGAAGGATCCTCCCAGCGGCACGATGGTTGACGCGTACTTGCTTATGCTGACCGTCACGCCCGAAGGTGTGGCTCCGCCAGCAAAATCGACGAGCATTTGGGGACTCGTCGTTGAGTCAACTGCTGGGAATATGACCAACCAAGTATACCCCACACCGACCCGTGAGCTGGAACGCTCCACAACGAGCGACTGGTCAATCCCTGGTATCGTCAGCAAGACTTGTGCCAGCTGCGATGCTGTCATCGAAGCGTTTCCGGTCAAAATGGATCGCTGACTGTTCCAGATCACCGTGAACGTGGCCGAAGACTGTGTCACCGCCCCATAAATGGAGAGCGCCTGGATCTCTGCGCGAGAGCCTGGTTCCACCACAGCGACAGCCGCGACGACGTTTGCTCCGGTGAGTGATAGTGATGTTGCCGCTAGCAAAGATGGGGGTGCCACTGCTGCATCCAGTGACTGAAACGTCACATCCCAAGTAGCTTTATTGGCGTCGTTGGAGTCAATGCGCCTCACTCCGATGCCACTCAGACCCAGTCCCGTCTCTAAAGCCGTCCGTAACATCGTCGCATCCGACATGACGTTCAGACTACTAGTTGACTGGACCCCATAAGCGAGTTTGAACGTCCCTGCAAGCCGTGGCGTCTCGACTTGGACCATCGTCGCTGTCATCGCTCCCCCTGGCGGGCCCGAGAGAGTATCCATGTACTCAATTACGACTAGCTCGGAAGGATACCGGGTACCAATCGGAAACGTTAGGACCCACGTGAACCCGCTGATACCACCGTTAGCGACAGGGGATAACCCGTTGATCACAACTGTCGGTGTCCGTGAGACGGAAACTCCTTCGAGAGGAACCGCGTTCATATAGCTCATCGCCATCGCCATGTCTTCAGCTGACACGTTCCACGGGAGCGATGGCGTGCAAATCTCGTGATAGGAGAGCGCGAACGTTCCACCAAACGGTTTTGATCCGTCCTGGATTGTCTGAGCAGTGATCGCCGCGCTGATACCTGTCAGAGGCTGCTGCGGAACCAACTGAAGCTGCGCGACATCGCCAGCAGCTTCAGCAAATGTAACAGTCAGGATCACACCTGGTTGAGATACCGCCGCGTCTTTGGTGACTCGAACGGTAGAAGAAGCAATACCACCGCGGGCTAGCACACCTTCTAGCGTGCTCTTCACGATTGCCGCGTCTGCATGCACGGGGAACGGCATCGAAACTTTGTTGTCGAACACGAACATGACGCTACCGTTCACATTGTTCCCGTGCTGAACGACTGAGGCCAGCACGGTGGCATTTTCGCCAGAGAGTGCGGAATGATCGACAGATATCAAGGAAACATCGTCACCCCGGCTTGATGGAAAGGTAATAAGCCACAATCCCCCATCGTTGACGTCTCTGAGCCCATTTGCAGTCGAAGAAGACACGTCAATGCCATCCAATGATGGCAATGCATTCAGCGCGGCCTCGATATCGGATGCTGGCGCATTGAATGGCAGCAAGCTCGTCCACTCTCCTTCGTATCCCAGGCGAAAAGACCCAGACAAAGGAATCCCCGTCCCCGCTACAATCTGTGTCACAGTCTGGTCAGCCCCGCAAGCCAACTGAGCCAGATCACCAGCCCAGTCAAGAAATGTGACCGTCCACGACCCCGAACCACTTGTCACAGAAGTGCGGCCGAATCCTGACTGTTCAAATGCATCAGCGACGTCTGACATTGAAGCGTCGAACGCAATCGCAGTAGTTACGAGCAGGTTGGCACTGCATGTGAAAGTGCCACTCGCCAATGTTGTTGATATCTCGACTTGTTCACTCTTCGCGCCAGGTGACACAAGTGTCAGGCTGACAATGCCTGTGCCATCTGAGAGCCCTGAAGTTACAGCCGTGATCGTCCGGAAACGATCAGGAAACCCGCCGAACAATACCTGCCACTCAAATGCATAGTTTAGGAATGGTCCAGACCGCGTGACTTGCAGCACATCGCGCGACTGGTCAATTCGGTGAAGCGCGTCAAACACCTCTTGCTCCGACGCGTCGAACACGATTGGATCAGTTTGGTGGCCATCAATCGTCAATCGGAACGATCCAAACAAAGCTGGACCTTGACCTTTGACAATCTCCAGCACTTCCAACTCCACGTCATTCGAACCTGAATCTGACAGCGATATGTTGCGCAGCTCGAGTAGCGGAATGTCCCCAGCTCGGTCGAGGAACGTCACTAGCCAGAAACACGTACCAACTTGAGCATCCTCAATGGTCTTCACAACACTAACGTGACCGACATTGTCGAGCTCCTCAAGCGCGTGCTGCACTTCGGTCGGGGTAGCGTAGGAAGTTAGCGGTTCGGTTTCTTTTGTCTCCATCGCGAGACGGAACAAACCACCGATGAAGGTTGTGGCCCGAAGCCGAATCGCTTGGACCTCGCTGACCACCGGCGCAATTGAAGTCGCCACCGAAAATACTTCGCCTGAATACGCTTGAGCCGACACTCGAATCTGTTGGACCGCCGGGAAGTTGTCTGCTAGCACTGTGAACTGCTGGATCTCCGGGACACGCACAGCGTTTGCGTTTGCGGCGTCAACGCGCAGCTGCACTCTCTGGATCGTTGGCTGTAGTGGGTCACTTGCGATGGAAATCCGCTGGGTGTGCGGGATTAAGCTGCGCGCTCGCACTCGAACGCGCTGAATCTCACGGATTGGTTCAAGTGGCGGAGCTGGACACGACACTACGGTCGTGGACAGCACTGTCGCATCCGATAGAGCGTCTCCGAAGCGGCACGTGATTCGGTCAGCGCCAGGGACGAAAGCACCACCCGTGATCATCGTGAGTCCTCCGCCCACAATGTCTCCGCTCATTGGGTAGATCCGCGATACGAAGAGCGGTGGCTCGAACGTGAACGTGAGGTTGAACCGCGTGAAATCGTACCCATTGTCCGAGATGCGCACGACCGCCGTCCCTGGCGACGCCGCTGGTGGTGTTCGGCACCCCAAGTGCGTCGTGTTGGTGAACTCTGCAGCGACGATACTGGACTCGCCGATCTTGCAGCTGTACTGGCGATTGGGATCGAACTCGATACCACTCACATACACTAGCGTTCCCCCGTTGATGACACCGCGCACCGGAGAGATCTCCAGCCATGCTGATCCATCGCGCTCGTACTCGAATTCCCCAGCGTAGGTGTCAAAGTCTTCTCCATTAAGACCGATAAGGAATGCGACGACTCCGGAGCGATGGCGCGGGGTTTTGCACACGAATGAATTCGGGGCACCACTACTGGAGACAGTGCCCTCCACAACAACATCACCAAACTGGCAGTACATCGTGCCGAAGGTGCTGAGAGTCGGCCGTGTGGTACTCGCCTGGAAAATCACCGGCGTGCCTCCCGTCGTGGGGCCCATGAGTGGTGTCGCGGACAGCACCTCGAACGCAGGCACGTACGTGTACGTGAGCGTGGACTCGGAGAAGTCGATCCCGTTTGAGCTGAGAGAAACAGGCACCGCCATGTCATCGCCGACGTCGGTCACAACCACGAACACGCTGGCACCTGTGCCCGTCAGCTTGGAAACCGCAGACAGCGACCGCAATGTAATCTTGTCAGCCACGCCGTCCATCGTGACATACCAGGCGTTGCCGTTGTTCTCGCTCCTCCTTGAAACGGAGACCACAGGAAGCGATAATAGGCCCGCCACTTGACTCTGAACGATGCTCGCAGCAGCATCAAAGGAGATGTCGCTGGTAACAACAGTGCTCGCTGCGGCATTTGCTACGGTGAGCTGGAAAGTTCCTTGTAGAGGAGAGAACGTGCCGTCTTGGACAGTCTCTACCGTTCCGGTGACCGAGGATCCACCTTGGACGCCGCTCACATCGATTGCGACCAAAGAAATATCGCCAACGGAGTCAGGAAACACCAATGTTATCTCAACTCCTCCGGAGTCGATGGAGCGTCTTGCCACCTTTGTAGGTGACACCGTCGGAATGGCAATATTGAAAGCAGCGGCAATGACCTGTGCCGATGCAGATACGCTGATCGGTGTTGTCTGCTTGCCCTGAAGCGTCATCACAAACGTCCCAGACATGGGCGTTTGCGGTGGAATGTCAGTGACTATGCGCACACCAGAGCTTCCCACGACGGTGGAGCTCACTACTCGCAGTGTTGCTGAACTTGAATCAAAGTTGTCGAAAGCCGCATCCCACGAAATCTGCGACGCCAAGACACGCTTCTCGACCCGCAGCGGGAACAAGTCAAGCTGGCTTGTCAGTGCCGCCATCATCGCGTCCGCCGGGATGTCGACGTCCAGAGGACCTGTCTGCTTGCCCGTCGACGTGAGGCCGAGGGTGAACGAGCCTGACAGCGGGGTGTTGGCTGCGCTCAACTTTGTTACACTCGGTGTGATTATCGCCGCCGACCTCAAGCTCGAAGTCACCACAACGAGCAGCGAACGTGGGGCTTTCGGGCTGCGAAACGTGACCTTCCACGACCATCCAAACAGGTTGGGCAGCTCAAATCTCTCGACATCGACGACACCGACGCCTTCAAGCGCATTCAGAGACTGCATCATGGTGGTTGCGACGATGTCCCAGTTCAAAGATGTCGACGTTTGCCCTCCATACGAGACGGTAAAAGTCCCTGTGATAGCTGCCGAAGAACTGATCGTGATCTGTTGGACTTCGTACACAACCGTTGGCAGCGGAATCACAACAGAGAGAGTCGGGACCTTCAAAGAAGCCTGGACGAGCCGGACCTTCTGGATCTCCGGTTTCACTGGTGTCGACGGACCGTCTTGGATGGTCGAGACCGACACGGTGGTGACATCCCCAGACAACAGCAGCCCGTCCGCTTGCAGAGCCTCAACATTACCGCTTGAAGTGGAAAAGGTGACATACCAAGAGTAGCACATGACGCTGTCTGGACCAACTCGAGAGACCGAGTTAACCGTAAAATATGGGGCATCAGCGAGAATCTCCTGGACCGAATTGCCGAGCACACCGGAAGCCGGGGCGTCGAATGCAATGGGACGAGTCGAGTAGTTGAAATACCGAAGCATGAAGAAGCCACCAGGCGGAGAGGCTGGAGACGCGAATATGGTAATCACTTGCACTTCTGGAAGGAGCGACGTCGCGGTCACTTGGACAACCAGAGTCGTCGGTCGAGGAGCGTGCGGAGGAGATACACAAACCACTGACTTGGGCGAGATTGATTGCGCTGTTCCAGCCAAAGCAGCCAATGTTGGAAGGCTGTTCCCGAATCTACAGTGCGTGACCTCGTAGTCTGTTGGAGGCGTAGTCACCAAGACGGTTGTTCCTCCACGTTGCGGACCAAACACAGGTGCGAGTGACGAGAGCCGAATTGGTCGCACGTAGTCAAACGAGCTTTCAGTGGGTACAAAGTCGATGCCATTGACAGAGATACTGATCACCGCAGTGCCACGAGCGGAATCAGACCAGTTTGCAGCAGACAAGCGAATGAGATGTGCGAGCGAAGGCATCACGCAGCTCAGCAGCTCTCTGCTGTGGTACGTTGCTGCAACAATCATCTGCGCAGATTCCAGGATGCTCGGCATCGATAAGGTAATCTTGCAGGACAACGTCGACACATTGACGACACCCGATGCCGCAATCCGTAGGCGTGTGCCCCCTGTGTTGGGCCCGTGGCTCGGAGACATCGAGTCGAACACCAGAGGCGAATAGTACTGGAACGTCGCTGCGGATTCTGATAATACCTCTTCTCTCACCTTGCGCGCGTTGAACGCCTTCACATTGACAAAGAAGGTGTTCGCAAGCTCCTGCGGAGGGGTCATGCACCATATTTCTGACTCGCTTACAAATACTGCGGTAGTTTGGTAGTCCCCGAGAACACACGCGAGTTCAGGGCCGGCAAGAAAGTTGGAGCCATGGACTGTTAGGTTGGAGCCTCCAGTTATCGGACCAGATGATGGAAACACACTCAGCACTCGAGGAACTGCGAGATATGCGTATGGAATCTCTCCGTCCGCTGCGTCCTGCCCGTTAATGTAGATTCGCACTGGTACACAGGGAGTCGACACCTTCTGCGTTGTCACAGAGACGCCGTATCGAAATGAGTCGGGAACGCTAGCCTTGATAGTGGGAAGCTCGCAGATGTTCTCTTCTCGCTGGATGTAAGCAGCCAGGGGTAAGGTGATCTTCCACACCAGCACAGTCAACGAGTTCGCACCGTTGGTCTCTGCGCGCGTCAACACTTCGACGCTACTGACATGTGCAAGCGTCTCCGACACCAGCACTCGCTTGATATCCGCCTCATCTGCGGTCAGCGGGAGGCCATAGGTTGACTGAGTTCCATTAAACTCTAGTATTATCCTCGGCAAACTCAAACTGGAGTCGAGAGCACTCAGCTGCAGCTGGTACTCTGGCGAGCTCAGCGGCCGGATGATGACTTCGTGCACTTCAGCTTGGTGGGCTGTTGATACCAGCGGTGGGGCAATACACTCGAGTTCCAACGGCGTCAGAACTACTCCAGGGACACGAGTATTGTCGAATTGACATTCCACCGACTGGCTTCCCACGGCAAATCCTCGTCCGTAGATCGTCACCGCGTTCGATCCGACCAAGGGACCATATCTTGGACTTAGTGAAGTGATTGTAGGCACGGAATCGACGGTGAACACGAGCCGTGACTCGCTAAAATCCCACCCGTTCCCCGATACTTCGAGAAACACTCGACCAGTCGAGTCAGGGATAGTTGGCAACTGGCACAACACCGTCGATCCGTCCTCGTCATGTGTTCCTTGAACGACAGTGTCCTTGCCAAATCGACACCAGACTTTGTCCCCAAGACCGGATCCAGTGGTCTGGACGTGAACCAGTGTTCCCCCCGAAGCTAGCCCAGAAGCAGGATCAATCGAGACAACCTCCGGAAGCCTGACGTACGAGAACGACAGATCAGACAAACTGACCGTGTCATCCGAGACAAGAGGAATCAGTGATGTTGTGCTCAGCTTGGTCATGTACACGAGGACAGTCTCTGCAGAGCCTGCTAAGTGAGGTGGGGCATCACATTTCGCTGTTTGGGCATCCACAACATCGGCAGCGACGACGGAAGACCCAAATACGCACACTAGGTCACTGTTCTCGTGCTCTTCGACTTGCAGGAAACTTTCACCACGAATCGTGACACGAGTTCCTCCGCGATGAGGCCCCATTGCTGGTAGCAAACTGTACGCGACAGGTATGTCTTGGAACCGAAACACAATCGAGTCGGAGGTGTAGTGCGTGCCGTCAGTGGTGATCGATATCCAGACGAGCGAAGGGGTTTCAATGGCTGGTAGATCACACTCGATCCATTGCTCCATGATGAGGACAGCGCGGCTAACAGTGGTCTCGCCGATCATGCACGATAACATTCCGCGATGCAGTGCAGCGAATCCATCGCCAAAGACCTTGACCCGCGTCACTCGCCGGATTGATCCAGATGAGGGCTCAATGTGAGTTAGTCGAATCGGAGCAACCACAAGCAACTCCACCTCGCTGTTGGTGAAGTCCATTCCATTTAAAGTCACGTCAACACGGAGCGTATCCCCGGCAGTCCAGGGCGGTACAATGCTCTCACCGCTGATTTTGTTCAGAGAGCACTCCATCAAAGAGGTCGATACGAATCGTGCGTCTAGCACAGTTGAGCCGACTCGGCACGCGATAAGAGGAGAGTCTAGGAAATAACCCCCTGTCACCCTCAATATCGGCGTGCACTCCGAGATGATCCCTGGTGCCACATTCTTGATCAGGGGAGCTTCGACGTACATGAACGTGAGAACACTCGCAGATATTGCCACCGGATGCCTGGTTTTCGCCTCACCAATCGCGAATGATACTGCACCCGGATCGCTGTGCGGTGGACTATTGCATTCCGCATATGTGGAGTCGGTCGCTTCTTGCGATGCGACGATCGTTACAGGGGACGTCTCCAAGCCGAAAATGCATTCGAGGCCATCCCCCAGGGGATCACCGATCGGATCGTTTGATGATAGCAGCACTCGAACGCGCGTATTACCCTCGATCGATCCAAACATGGGCGAAATGCCATGAATCTTTAGCTCCTCTCGGTACACAACTTGAATGCCATCATCAATGAAATCAGCACCATCGTTGATGGATACCTTGATGCTGTACTGGCCAGGAGGAAGCGATGGCGCACTTCGACACAGGATTTGCGAGTTCGAGACCCAGTCTGCGACCAGAATCTGCTCTCCTTCGCCGACTAGGCATCTCACGGTCTCCTGCGTGGATAGGTCGAATCCGCGGCCAGTAACAAGGAAATCCGTCTTGGTGTCAGATGAGGGCCGCCGGACTATTGTCTTCGGGGAAACAGACAGAAGAGTCGGTCGCGCCTGGTAAACAAATGTCAGCGCATTGCTGTAGTCCCCACGATTGTTCGTCACCGCCACACTCACGACAACATCTTGAAAGCCGCTGGGAGCAGTAACTCCAACTTGAGTCGGTGAAATCAAATGAGGTCGGATGAACTGCGCATTTTCCCCCAGGCCGAAGCGAACTACCACGTCAGGCTTAAAATTCTCCCCGTACAACGTCAACATATCTCCGTCGCTGACAATGACTGGCTTCACGTCGTTCAGCACCGGATCAATCTCGTACCCAAACATAATTGGCACTAGCGTGGTCGCAGCTGCCATCCGTTCAAGCGAGCCCGACTGCCGCCAAAAGAAGGAGACCGAGACACTTGTTGGCTCGTCCGACCCAGGAGACACACAACTTGCAGTACTTGCATTTAGAAGGACGGCGCGTGCTTCAATATCCCCAAACAAACAGTACGGAGCCGCGTTGGAGAGTGCCCACGCTTCAGCGTTGCGTAGTGCCAAGCGAACCACGGTGCCACCGTTGATTGATCCAGTGGACGGAGAGATGGACTCAACGTACACATCCGATGCGTACTGGAGAGGTTTCCCGTAGTAAACCATGTCATAACCATTGATCGTGACGCCGAATTGGATAGAAGACGGACGGCTGGCGTACACAAGACACTGGATACAGGACCGATTGACAAAACTTGCCGACACCTTTGCCACAAAACCCTGCTCTCCGAACATACACGCGAGCTCTGGTGTGTCAACGAAGTTTTCTCCAGTAACATCGAGAAACCAGCCGCCTTGCTCCGGGATCTGCCGACTTGCGACGCTCAGAACGGTCACAAGATCGTCGTAAAAGTACTCGACCGGATTCGATCGAACGCTGTCGCCAATAACGACACGAAGATGTGTGCTTCGTGCTAGTCCAACCCGTTCACTGTCTTGAGTTGTCTTGACCTCAGCGTATGACGGAGCGACACATTTCAACTGTGTCTGCGTGATTACAGTTGGGGCGACTGGAACGCTGTCAAACACGCAGAAGGCTCGAATATGGTTTAGATTGTCGCCTGCAACGGTGATGACGCTGCCTCCTGAGATTGGTCCATGCGAAGGCTCCACTGATAAAATTATCGGGTCGGCAATGAACTCAACGGACACGTCAGACTCGACGCGGGTGCTCCGTGACAGCCATACACCAATATATGCAATACCGGGGGTCCATTTAGGTGCGATGCATCGCAGCTGGCGTGGATGAACGACGTGGGCGGGGACAACCAATGTCTTCGCTGATCGGATGAATAAGCACTCCAGTAAAGTATCACTGATCACGTCTTCGTTCAGAGTTAACAGCACTGGAGTGCCTCCAGATGCTTGGATAATGTCTGGCGACGCGTGGGCCATGTCAAGGCTGTCGCGATAATACAACACGAGCCCGTTGTTTGTGAAGTCTACGCCGTTGAGCGTGATCTCCACCCCTCCATATCCACTGCCCGAGGTTTGAGGTGGAGCGACGCAGGAAATTGTCGTGTCTGAAATGATTGTCGCTTCCGATAGCGTCGCCTCTCCAAATCGGCACAGTGCTGCTTTTGAGTACGCGAAAAATTGCCCAGAGACCAAGATGAGGTCACCGCCTCGCACTCGCACCGTTGATGGGAACAGCTCTGTCACTCTCGGTTCTTCTAAATAGCGAAAATATGTTGGCCATTGGTCGTGTGAGCGCGAGTCGCCCAGCACACGGACGTCAATACCCACTTTCATTGGATTGGCAACTGCTGGTGCCGGGCATCTTATCAACGTCGAGTTCATGATCGCCGCTTGGATCAGCTCACCATTTTGAAAAACGCACTCGTACTGAAGCAGAGGGTCAAACGAACCAATTAGGGAGAGAGCGGTGCCGCCACGCACACTTCCAAAGCTCGGGAAGACTCGATGGACAACTGGAAGATCATAGAAGGAGAATTGAGCTGCGGACGATCCGAAGAAAACGACTCTGTCAAGGCTCACCTCGACCGCAATCGTTGTTCGTTCCCTCCAATTTGCTGACGGCTTGATCATCGGCGTCGTGCACAGAATC
>JAADYH010000181.1:0-31413 GCA_023338125.1 Phytopythium aichiense
CCGGAACGCTTCCTGGACCAAGACGAGTTGGCGAATGGTGTGAAGAAGCTGGGCACACAGCTCGCGTCCAAGTTCCTCGCGTTCCACGCCGGTCCGCGGTTGTGCGTCGGTCGCGATCTGGCGATGCTGCAGATGAAGATCTTGATCTCGACGGTGGTTGGTCGCTTCCACTTGGAAGAGCTGCCGGGTCTTGAGGTGACGTACATGCCAAGCGTGACGCTTCCGATGAAGAACCCGCTTCTTATGCGCGTCTCGCGCGTGTGAGACGACTGCAACTTGTTCCCTCTACCTGCCCGCCACAAATCGATTTGATGTCTTTGCTCACTCACTGCCGCTGACCTTCCAACGGTGTTGACAGTCGCTGCTGCTGCTAATGAACTGATGAATGCACTGGGTCATAGGAGTATGGTGTTGAAGTGACCACCACGTCAATTGCCGTTGAGTTTTGACATTCCCAACTAAGTTTAGTCTATATTCATAATTTAGCATTTGTAAAGGAGTGATGGTCCAACAGGTTTCCCTTGTCTCTTCCCGCGCAAAACGAGCCGCCATTCAGAACCAAGCATAGAGAAAGTGCGGCCCAACGCCGATCGGCAGGCAGCGATGGCGGCGGTAGGTGGCGCCGGGCGAGTGTATGGGGGCGAGTACGTCAACTCTAACTCTATGTATGTGCGTGCGTGTGAGTCAGGGCGGCGTGGGGGGCGGTGACGAGCCGCGAGAGGTGCTCACATCTTCACTGGTGCTCGAGCTGCAAGTCGGCGAGGAAGGTGCAGCGTTCGAGACTCGAACGCAATCGGACCGCCAGGACAAGTGGGTCGACATGAGTGCGGACCTGATGCGCGCGGCGGTCGTGTCGCTGGACCGAGCGCGGGTGGACGTGGTGAGCGTCGGCGTGGAGACTGAAGCGGAACGACAAACGACAACTATCCGTCTGGAGGAGCGCGTAGTCGACGTGGCACTCAGTCCGTGCGGCGCGTATATTGCCATCTTGAGCGCCTCCGGGTCGCTGAGGCTTTACAGGTGCTCAGGCGCCTTGCTGGTCGCGTACCCCATCCTGGAGCCTGGAAGTTCGGACCGGTAGGTTGCACTGGAAGCACCGCCGTGCCATTTTCCTACTGACCGTTGGCTTTGGCAATGCCAGGGTGGCCGCCATAGTGTTTACGAGCTGTGATCAGAGGTCGGAACGGCAAGGTCTGGTTGTTAGCACTGCAGCAGGGGCAGTTGTGCGCCTGGGCAATCTGTCGTTGCCGGATATTGAGCGGATGCTAGACAACGGCGACGCAAAGGACGACGCGTTCGCCACACTCGTGCAGCAGATTCAGATCGAGCGCTTCAACGTCGGCGCTTTGAATGAAGACGCCCGTTCGCTACTGGTGGTAAGGAATTCAAGAAATGGCGGCGTTGTATTGTCGACTCGTCTTGACGCGCTCGCATGTTCGGTAGGCACACTGCTTCCCGTCTTCCACGTTTGTCATCACGACAAATCACTGCAACTCAATGAACGTTTGGAAGGCACGCCGGAAGGGGCAACCGCAGGACACTTCGTTCAAGGTGCTGTTCCATACGCAACTCGTACAGCTGAATGTCGACTGCCTGACGTTTTTACTCCGATTGACACAGATTATATCCTCGTTTGGGGATCCAGCCACTTCATGGACAGTCACATCTATGCAGCTCGCCAACGACAGGAAGTTTCTGTTCCTCCTATCGGACGGTCGACTTTCCTCGTACGGTTCTCCTGCTTCTCGAAGCCAATATGCTCTTCTGGTTCCTCACGAATCGCTTCATGCTCACAGCTGGGATTGGCAGGCGGCCACAAAACTAGTCAACATCTCTGTGGGTGGCGTACTCGACTTCACTGTCGTCGGAGGGTTGCCAACATCTCCAGACGCTTCATCGCTGCTTGCAATCGCAAGCTCGCGCGACAACAAAGCTCAGCAGCTTCGTCTGGAGCTCACCCGGGTGTGCCATCAATTTGCGACCGAAACGCATATCGTCGTAGCGGATTCGGCTGAGTTCGACACTGAAGACATCCTGATTTTCGGCTCCACACAAGCCACGTCAACCTTCTCCGTCGCCACCAGAGAGGACCAAACGGTGTCGATGACCTTCTGGACGAAGTCTGACAACACCAGACAATGCAGCCCCAAGATCGAGCCGGAGGTTGTGTCAGCACATGGCAACACAGCAGACAGCCAGTCAACTGCTCTCGATTTCGTGGCTATCGCCGAGTCGCTTGCGAGCACGGCGATCGAGTCTCTAGAAACGGAAGCTGACGAAGAAGACTTCCTGCGGCGATTGTTGCAGTGCACTGGCACGATTGGCGAGGACAGCGAAGCTTCACGTTCGATTCTCAATCATCTCACTGCGGTTGCCAGACGGATTCGCCAGTGCAATTCGTCTGCATCTGACGGGTATCAACCGCTGGCACAGGAGCTGGTCGATTGGAGCGCGGAGATCAGCGTTATTTCGTATCACTGGACTACCTTCCAGCTGTTGCAGAACTCGTCGCCGGATGATTCGAGTGGGAGCGATTCGTTGGGACTCCGTGACAAGTGGGCGACGTTCCAGAAGACCTCGGTGGTTGATATGCTTCAAAGAAACCTGAAGAAGGGTGCGCTTCGTGCCGCCTCAATCCTGTGGAGCCGTCACCTGAGCGAAGAGGTGATTTCCGGTGTGTGCGATCTCCTGCGATGTCTCCCCGACTCGCTCCCACTCTCCGTGTATCAGCCATGGATCCAGCAAGAAGTCATCCCAGCCTTGGTTGGTTTTGCCGATGCGACTGGTTGGGCAGTCGATGAAGACTCCGCACCGACACGTGACATGGAAAAGTTTTTCTTGCTGAAGGGGTTCGCGAATTGGGTCCTTGAGAGAGCTGAAGCTGCAGCTGGAAAGGGTGATCTCCAGACTGGCATCCAGCTGTGCAGTTTACTCATGAAGAGTGCGGACACGCTACAAGGTGAGCTGTCAAGCGAGAGCTATTTCTTCAAGTTCAAGCTCCTAACGACCAGCAGTTCTTCAGCAGACCCGACGAACGTCGAGCAGCATTGCGATGTGAATCCTGTCGATCAAATCGAACTTCTTCACCGAAAGCTTGTGCACATCAAGCACTTAGGGGATCAGCACAAATTCAAGATCTCCCTATCCCTCTTCAACGACGAAACTCCGGCGACGATTGCAATGAGCATGATGGATCGCGCGCTAACCGTCGAGGAGTTGAAGACAGAGATCGAGAACCACGCCAAGCGGTATCTCGCTTTCTGTGACGACGCAGTAGACCCTGTGCTGAGCGAGTACGTGATCGAGCTTGCTGAGTCGGCCCAACTGTGCGCGCCAAGACCAATGGATGAAATGAGGGCGATTGCTGTGCTGTGCGCAATCTCAGACGCCGACATCAGAGCAAATGCTGCGCTAGCCGTGCTTCGCTCCATAGTCCCACCGTACTCGGAAGGGATCAAGAGCTTTGTGAACGAAGTTGCGCTTGAATGGACCTCACGTCACCAAGAAGAGATCCAAGAGCACGTGAGGCTGATGAAGATTCAAGATATGCTCACGTCCTACGGTGTGAAACACTTCACCGTCGATTCAAGAAACGCGATGCGTCTTGTGGGGCACATTTTGGCGCAGATCAGCCGTCCATCAGCGGTCTCTGATGCCATGCTCCTCGTGGATGCGTACAGCCAGTTGCGGTGCGATCGAGTCGTCGTTCAGTACTCCGAGAACTTGCTCTCATTTCCGATTGACGCGAGTGCTTCGACCTCTCCAACGGACATATCTTCAGCAATTCAGACGCGCACAGCATTAGCGATGGCTGCGCTGATGGAGATGAAGAGAAGGTGCCCAGAGAAGCGAACCATGCCAATCCTGTCGGTGATGGACGAAGTTGTCGCTTTTGGGATTGATCTACTTCACAGTGAGGAGGACGAACACGAGCGCCAGCGACAACGTGCCGCTGAAGAAGTCGGGACGCAGTCATTGGCACTCGGAAATGGCGTCACACCCGATACGAAGGCCGTGCCGTTCGTCCTGGGCATGCTGGAGTCACTGGTGACAGTATATCTCCCAGAAGTGCACTCCATGAGCGAGGTTGCTGCTTCGATGCGAGATATTGCTGCTGTGGGATTTGTCAACAGTGATGAATTTTTGTTGACCGACGAGCTGCTGACTGACCTTCAGAAGCTGAGACGAATCGAGTCCGAGTTTGGCATTCAGCTATCGGTGGAGACGCTACGCGATCAAGACGCCTGCGAAGTGAGGCTCAAACACCTGATGCGGCCGGACGTTCTCTTTGCAAACGAGCTCTCGTTCGCTGCCGATAAATCCACTGGAGCTAGCCAGTCACTGCCCAAACGTCACGGTAATGGGAAGAAGAGAGCGGCTGCATCAATCCGAGGTGAAGACCCGAAGCGTGTGTGCAGCCTGGAGCAGGAAGTGGAACCAGCCTCTGGCAGCCTTGATCGATGGGATGGCAGCTGCGTTGATCAGCAAGTGGACAACGAACAAGCAAAGCTCTTCCAAGAACTTGGACGGTTTGCGGCTGCAGTCGGCATACCCGCCCGCATGTTCCAGACACTCGTAGCGCAACTAGCTGCCCAGCACGGATCGACTTCTCGAGCTGTTCTGCTCGCACGAGATCTGTTCGCTCGCACACAGACGATTGACCGCAACTCAGTGCATCGAACCCAGTCTTCACCTCAATGGAACACCACCGCTCGTCGAACACCGTCTCTCGCCGACTCGGCTGAAACGCTGAGACGGATTGCTGTGGCCATTTCAGGCTACACCGCGACGCATGTTGATGAAATCTACACCGCGATGTCGCCTGGGAATTCGGCGAGCCTACATCCGTCAGCGCTAGCGCGCCTGCGATCACCGAGCCACTCGCTGGAGCTGCTTCGGTACTCCATTTGCGTCTGCGAGATGACCACTTTCGAAGAAACGCTGGTGTTACTCAAGAGCGCCACGCTCATCAACGACGCGCTACAGTTGACGCAACTCAATCTCGACTTGCGTCGTCGTCCGCAGTGGAGGATCTACACCAAGTGGTTTCGTGGTGATGCCGCCGTACTGCCCTGCGACGAGGTGATGAAGCTCGCGACACGTTTTGCCATCGAAGAACACGACAACCTGGGCCGCGACGTTGGAGAAGCAGACAGGGTAGCATCCAAGCGCTTTATCTCGTTCCTCGTGGATCAGCGCGCCGACTTGCTGAGTCTGCAAATTATACTAGCGATGCGAGAACTGCCCGATGATGCCGCGGGTGTCGTCCAGGCTCAAGCAGGCAAACTCGTCTCGACAGTGTTCCAGACGCAAGAGATCGACAGTCGACTTGCGCTCGGGTGCGTGCACTTCATGCTTCCTGCTGTCCAAACCTGTTGACTGAGTGTTGTTTTTGGAATTAGACTTATGCTGGCGTTAGAACAGAAAGACGCATTCGCTGCGTTCCGGCGGCAGATTTCGCGCGAGAATGTGGCGAAGGATTTCAACCGCTTTCAGCAGTTGGCGTTTATCGGGGCGGATGCAGCGCGCGCGTGGCAACAAATTGCGTTCCTGCATCAATGCGTTGAGCTGGAGGGCAACGCGCGCTGGTGGCACTATTTCAACCTATTAGACATCGAGTGTGAGCACAAGGCATTCCAGAGCGATCAGCGTGACCTGGAGTACATTCGCAGCCTGGTACCGCAGCTCATTACCAGAAGCAGCTACGACTTCTACACCGTGCTCGAGTTCACGCGCCACTACCAGATCGACGATAGCTACCCATCGCTGCTCTACGTGGAGGCGCTTCTCTTAGACAAGGATGCATCGTCGGGCGGTCTGGAGTACCAGGATCGTATCGTCGGCGTGTTGGAGGATATCCACGACCAGCATTTGATCGCGTTGCTTCTGAAAACGCTGCCGAAGATCTCGGGCACCGAGTATGACCGACTGTTGTTCGTGTTCCGGTTGCTCCTGGAGCACACGAGCTACTCCGGCACAGCAGAGGTTGACCGTCGTATCGAGGTGCTGCACATTTTGAAAGCACACCGCATTTCTATCAAGAAAAAGCACGCCAAGCTGCGACAGCTCAGCCACGCTCAAGAGTATGCAGTGGGGCAATCTGCTAGCCACGCTGGAGACGAAAGATTCAGCATTCACTTCCACGACATCATCGCCAAGCCGCGCGAGGTCTTGTCGGATCTACTTACAGACGAGAACTACAACCTGTTGGCAGGTATCGCCGCACCACTGCGACTCGAGCCCGACGAGTTGGAGATTATCTTGCTCAAGAACATGGTGGAGACTGAACTCAGGGGAGTCCGCAAAGCCGTCAAGATCACCGACTCCAGCCGGTCGACTGGCCAGACAGCGGGTCACCCTCCAACTTCATCGCCGGCAAAATTCGGCATGTTCAAGCCAGTCCTTGAACGTTTGACGGACACGGAGAGTCGTGTCACCGCCGCTGAGTGGCTGGCAGAGAACTTTCCCCTAAGCGACGAAAAGGTCAAAGCGCTTCAGTTTGCACTCCGAGCAGCCAAAGCAGACGCAGACTCTTGCAATGGACAGAGTCAGAGACGAGATTCAAGCGCAACGTTTACTGGGGCGGAAGCGTTGGCGCGACTCGAGTCCAAGATTTTGCGCGCCAAGATTGAGATGCTGTTGAAGTCAGCGACCGCTAAAGATCCTGCTCTCCTTGAGTGCTTTTCGGACACCGACTCGGTCAGCAGCTTAATGAAACTCCTCAGTAACCCGCGCGACCTGTTCCTGGAGATCTACCGTCGATTCGCGCTCCGCTGTTTCCACGCGTCAAGCCATTCGCTGGACGATATCGCGGACAAGCTCGCGACGATGTTCGGTGTGTCGGCAGCAAAGCTACGCCTCGAACTAGTGCGCGAGTGGCTCATCCAGGACGCGGTGAGAAAGATCCAGGGTCGACCAGCTACCTCGAATGCCCGGACAGGTGATCAACCAAACGCGGACGAAGACCCGTTTCAGCTACTGGAGGATGAAGTGCTTGATCGCGCCGACGAGCAGTACGTTCAGCGCATACTGTTCGTAGCGACTCGGTGTGTGCGTGACGATGTCCCTGGTGCCGATGAGGTTCTGAAATTCTTGGTGCGCTTCGCAAACGAAAAGAAGCCGCGGGCAGGCGTCACTTTCCGTGCCAAGGTTCGTGCACTACGAGTGGCCTTCCGCTTGGGTCAAATGAGCGACAACCCGGTCATTGCGCGCTACATCACCACCACTTTCGGAGCTGGAAACGAGTATGGCGGACTGAAAGAATTGCTGTCATTTACGACCCACTGCACGCACATGGTTGTATTCGAAGAGCATCGCGTTCCAATCGAGGTGGACTATTTCCTCTCTTGCGACAAGGAAGCGCTAGTGCGCAGTCTGCTGCGCCAGTTCCCGGACCATGAGAGCTGGGTGCTGCGCTGTGCGAGCCACTTGCTCCTCGACTTCGACATCCAGCGAGTCGACTTGTGGGAGATCATGTTGATCGGAATGCGCCGCCGGCGCATGTTTCGCTCGCTTGCGTCTGTGCTCGCGGAGCTGAGTCGCCGGCCGCTCGTTCGCTCGCTGGAGAATGCAGCAGACATATGGGAAGAAGTGCTCAAGCACCCGATGACTGCTCTTCGGCGTCGCCTGAAAGAGCAATCGTTCGCAGTCAGACGCGGTGCGGACGACAAGACGGGGAGCGCAGAGACTTCCACCGGCAAAGCTTCTTCATTCAGTGAGAGAGAAACCAGTGTCGCAGGTGTATCAGCGCTTGAGGCTCGTGGAGTGCTGAACAGGATGGTGGTGCTGCTGCAAAAATGCCCGTTCCTGGACTGCATCGACGTGCCGTCGTTCGTGGTGCAGCTTGGCGAGTTGACGGCTCTTGCAGAAGAGATTGACGATCGGGCTATCATCGATGCGCTCGACTTGTACGGCACAGCGGTAAGGTGTGCGATGGTGATCCCGAAGCCCAGCACGAGGTTCCAAGCACTCGTGAAAATCGTGAAGGCTGGCGCGTACAAGTCTGTCCTGAACGAGCTCGCAGACGTGGCGTACGCGCTCAACCGCGACCACCTCCTGATCGAATGTGAAGACGAACGCACAGAGGAACGTGAAGAAGAGAGCGGCGCCGACTTTCGAGAGCAGCTCGGGCTCGTGCAGGCAGCGTTCGCGGAGGCCGTGCGGCGTAGGGGCAGCGATGCGATGCGAGACTTGCTTGACTCGCCGTTCGAGCTGGGCTTCGTCGAGTTTTACGCCGCGACGTGTGCGACGATCGACCCGCTGATCGTCATCCTGTACGTGCGTTGCTCTTGCTGTGGTTGTAGTATGAGTGGCTTGTACTCACGCGTGAATCGCGGTAGGTTGTCGGAGAAGCGCTTGAACGCGGCGGCAACGTGCGTCGAACTATGGTATGAGCTGCATCCGGCGGTGACTCGCCCTGTCATCGTCGATGACGCATCGGGGGCGATGTCAGTTACAACACTGCTCGACACGGAAGACGACAGAAGAAGTAGTCGCTGGGCGACGCTCAAGGCATTCGTCGCAGCGTCGACGTCTCCGGAGCTCGCACCTTACCGCACCGCTGAATGATCCAGTGAGTGTCCAATGACCGAGTAATTTATGAAGTGGGATTATGAAGGACGCGTGCACATGCAATGCGGCTGGGCAACACCACTAACGGGATGTGCCCGCAGTCATTTGCCTGGCGCGTTGCGTGCGTCTGCAATTGTCGCAGGTGCGCTGGCAGTCCTCACGGCGAAAGGTCTGTCCAAAGTACGACACGAGCAGCTTGCGGCGGCAGCTCGTGTCATCCTCGCAGTACTCGGCCATGGCGCTCAGCTTCTCGAGGTGCACGGCGCGCGTCTTGTGGGTCATTCCCTTCTGCGGCATGTGCAGGATGTTGCGCATCTTGCTCACGTCGCGGCTGCTGTAGAAGAGGACGCACTGGGAGGGCTTGCCGTCGCGGCCCGCGCGGCCGGCCTCCTGGTAGTACCCCTCGAGCGACTTGGCGACCGAGAAGTGGATCACATACCGCACGTCGGCCTTGTTGATGCCCATGCCGTACGCGATCGTCGCGCACACGATGCTGAGCTCGCCACTCTGCCATGCTTCCTGCACGAGCTGGCGGTCCGTGTTGGACTGGCCGGCGTGGTAGAAATCGGCGCTGAGCCCGCGGTCGAAGAGGTAGTTGGCAACGTCCTCACATTCTTGCTTGGTCATGCAGTAGACGATGCCGACGGCGTCGCGCGGGAAGGTCTTGGCGATGAGCTCGTACAGCGCCGCCATGGCCTTGTTGTCGCCGCCAAGCGGCTTGTCGCGCACCTCGAAGCTCAGGTTGGGCCGGTTGAAGTTCATCGAGAAGACGCGCGCCTTGGTGATCTTGAGCGATCGCTGCACGCCCTGGATCACCTTGGGCGGCGCCGTGGCTGTCAGCGCCATGAGGGGCACATTCGGGAAGGACTGCTTGAGCATGCCGAGCTGGCTGTACTCGGGTCGGAAGTCGTGCCCCCACTGGCTCACACAGTGCGCCTCATCGATCACGAACCGCGCCAGCATGCCCTGCCAGACAGCGAGGCCGATTGTGAGTGAGTGGACAGCGTGGCATGAGATGGAAGCGAGAGAAGGTGGCGTACGTTGCGGTTGAGAATGTCGAGCAACTCCATCATCTCGGGCGACTTGACGATCTTCTCGGGCGTGACGTAGAGCAGCTTCATGCTCGGCGTCTTGCGCTGCAGCTCGTGTGTGATGGAGCGCTTGAGTGTGATGCCCGTCTGGCTCGACAGGAACGCGGCGGGGATGCCGCACGGCTGGTTCCGGATCAGCGCCGTCACCTGATCCTGGATGAGCGACAGCAGCGGCGACACCACGATCGTCACGCCTGGCGACAGCACCGCCGGCAGCTGTCAGCACCACACGCGTCGTCAGCAACTCATTCCACCCTCTAGCCCTGCAGCATCGGTCCTCCTGCACCTGGTAGCAAAGACTCTTGCCTCCGCCCGTGGGCATGAGCACGAAGCAGTCCTCCTTGCGCATCGTGGCCTCGATCACCTCGCGCTGGTTGGTCCGGAAGCCGTTGTTCCCGAAGATGGCCAGGTTGGCGCGCGCCAGCAAGTCGTCTGGGCCGCGAGTTGACCCCATGAACGTCTGCATCTGCGTCTGCATCGATGTCTGCATCTGCGTCTGCATCGATGTCTGCACCGGCGGCGCACTCGTCGCTCCAAGCACGCTGCCGGGGCCTATGGACGCTCTGGGACGCTTACGCACGCGCCAGTCGCCGCCCGACATGAGTCGCTGCTGCTCCAGCAGGCCAAGAGCCGTGTTGGGCTCACGGTTCTCCCCGCCGGCGCCGACGCCGAAGCCGCGGTCCTCGTCGTCCTCGTCTTCGTAAAAGTCCCTCGCGACCGACTTGCGCCGCTTGCGCGCCGGCGCGCCGTCCCCCGCGCCGCCCGTGAGGTCGATTGTGTCCGCCGACTGCGCGGAAAGCCGTACCGCCGACTGGAAGTGCGTGGAAAGCGGCACGAAGGCGCCGCCGCCGCCCTTCTTCCGCCCCGCCATACCCGTCGGTCGGTCGCTCAACCCGCGCCAAGTCGCAAGTGACGGTCTCTTTTTGCTGCACATTTTGGCGGGAGACCATCACTCTTGGTTTGAAAATGGATCCTGATTGGCTGGAAAGACGAAAAAAATATTTGATTGGCTTAAAATTGGCGGGGAATCATCCGACCAGCAACAGTTTTGGCACAACAACACGGAAGGAACCGCAGGTGGAGGATGGCGGAGCAGCACTCGTATGACAGCTGGGGCAGCGCGGGCGACCGCTTCGCCGAGGGTGCGCTGTGCATCGGCATCGATCTGGGCACGACCAACTCGTGTGCGTCTTCCCTCGTCTCCTATCTGGCTTCTCCGATTGAAATCGGCGCGCTAACATCCGGAATCGCCATGTCCCGCTGCCTCCCCCTCCATCTCCCCAGGCGCCGGCATGTGGATGGTGGACCGCAACCACGTGAAGATCCTCAAGAACCGCGCGGACCGCGGGCGCACAACACCCTCCGTGGTGCGCTTCGACCCGGACAGCGAGCAGGCGCTCGTGGGCAACGCGGCCGTGGCGCGCGAGACGGACGCGCCAGTGGGCAACACGGTGCGCTCCGTCAAGCGCCTCATGGGCCAGAAGTTCGACAGCAAGGCCGTGCAGGTGGCGCGGCGCTTCGCCAGCTACTCCGTCGCCGCCACCGCCCAGGGGAATGCCGCCATCCCGGTGCAGCGCAGGCGGAAGGCGGCGGTCGTGCAGCCCGAGGAGGTGTCGGCGCTGGTGCTGGCGGAGCTCAAAGCGTCCGCGGAGGCGTACTTCGACGGCGACAAGCGCATCGACAACGCCGTGATCACGGTGCCCGCGTACTTTAACGACTCGCAGCGCAAGGCGACGATCACGAGCGCGTCCATGGCCGGGTTCAAGGCCGTGCGCCTGCTGAACGAGCCCACGGCGGCGGCTATGGCCTACGGACTCTTCCTCGCCGGCACCAAGCTCGTGGTCGTGTTTGACTTGGGCGGCGGCACGCTCGACGTGTCGCTCATGCAGATCCAAGAGGGCAAGTTCGAGGTCCTGGGCATCGGCGGCGACACGAACCTGGGCGGCGAGGACATCAACAACCTGCTCGTGGACCACGTGCTAGAGATGCTGGACAAGCACCACGACATCCACCGCGCGCAGCTGAGCGCGGAGGACATGGTGCGTGTCAAGCGCGCGGTGGAGAAGGGCAAGATCGCGCTTTCCAGTGAAGAGACGGCCGAGATCGAGCTCCCGCCCATCGGCGGCAAACGCGTGAGCATCACGCTGCATCGCCGCAAGTTCGAGCTCCTGTGCGAGTCCATCTGGAAGAAGTACGCTTTGATGTTCGTGAGCGACGTCAGTGCCCTCCATACTGACCGTTGACTACTGGTCATAGGTGTCTGCGCATCGTGAGCAGCGTGCTGAAGGAGGCCGAAGTGGCCGTGGAAGACGTAGACGAGGTCATCCTCGTGGGCGGCTCGACGCGGATCCCCGTGCTCCGCTCCAAGATCTCGGAGTTGTTCCACGACAAGGTGTGTGCTTGGCGCTCGTTCCGCACTCGACTGGTCAACTAACAGGGAGCGTGGGGTGTCTGCAGGAGTTGTGCATGTCGGTGAACGCGGACGAAGTGGTGTGCGAGGGTGCGGCGATCCAGGCGGCGATTCTGAGCGGCATGGACAAGAAGGTCTTCCGCGACGTGCTCATGCTGGACGTGATCCCGCTGCCGATCGGCATCGAGACGGCGGACGGGGCCATGGAGGTGCTGCTGCCCAAGAACTCGCGCATCCCCGTGTCGCTCACCAAGTACTTCAAGACGTTCGAGGACGGCCAGCGCGGGCTCACGGTCGAGGTGTACGAGGGGGAGAGCGCCGTGGCCAAGGAGAACGACCATATCTGCTACTTTAACTTCGCGCTGCCGCGCGCCAAGATCGGCAAGGCGGGCGAGTTCGAGCACCCCATCACGCTCACCATGAACGCCAGCGGCGTGCTGCAGGTGCAGGCGGGCATCCACCACGACGACGAGGAGGAGCCCATGTCGACGACGGCGCTGGCGCTCCTGGCCGCGTACCTGGCCGCGCTCTTGGCCTTGTACGTCTTCTCCCGGATGTACTTCGCCGACGAGCGCGCCGTCACGGCGGTTTAGGCCGTGCAGGACGCGGTAGACAACGATAGAGTGCGTAGGAGCAGCAACAAGGCGAGTCCGAGTGTGTCTTGTGTATGCGTCGATGTCTATAAAGCGGCGACCGGCCGGCGTGGACTCCAGCATGGCTCAGTCGTTCCACTGCTTCTTGCACTGCACACACTTGTAGAAGGTCGTGGACGGCTCGTCGGCCGAGCGGATCTGGATCTGCATAAAGTACGCCTTCGTGTGCTCGCAGTGGGGGCAGCGCGCTAGAGGAGGAGCAGCAGGCCAAGCGTTAGCGTCCATGGCAGCGGGGGACGAGGAGCACCAGGACATGACGCACTCTCGGTCTGGTCGACGTTCTCCCAGGCCTCGTCGCCGCCCAGCACATCGTCCACCTGCTTGCGTTGCAGCGGCACCTTCTTCTCCACCTTGTCGTTGATCTGGAACAGGTACGGACACGTCTGGCAGAAGAAGCGCATGCCGTCCGCCTGCCACCATTGAAAGCCACCATTCGTTTCGACATTGCCGGTCAGTTCCTGGGTCGTTGACGGCGACTAGCGGATCGTTCGGGCACGCAGAGTGAGCGCGACACACGCGTCATGAGCTTCGTATCACGTACGTCGGGCTCCACGAGCAGGATGTTGCCGCACGACGGACAGAAGTGCATGTCTACCGCTTCCCCTTAGTGTCTCCTTAGTGATGAAATGCACTGGAACCGCGAATTCCTCACAACAACCGACTCGGATTGGTCAAAAATACATCCAAGTACTTATTTTGACCAACCATATCACTTATTGCTCCCATCGCAGCCTTTGAACCAGCCATTTCCAACCGCGACGACCATGGAGCAGGCGGCGGCGCTCGAGGCGCGGCTGCAGGCCACCTGGACGCGCTGGCGGCGGCGAAGCACCGCTATAGATGCCGCCAAAGGTGATACACTCGGTCTGGAGGCCCAGTACGCGCTCATGGCCACCGGCATGACCGTGAGCGACGCCGACGCGCAGGAGTTGCTGCTGTCTGACGCCGGCGTCACCCGGCTGCTGCTGCCAATTCCGAGCCAAGAGCAGCAGGAGGACGCGCAGCTCTTCTACCACTTCGAGCTCGTGGTCGTCTCGTCGCTGGTCGAGCAGGTGCTCGAAGACGCGGACGAGGCCGAGGCTGCAGCGCTCGCAAGTCGGATCGCGGCCAGCGCGCTCGTTGGCGACGTGCTGCTGGCAATCCTCACACTCGAGCGCCTCGCCGCGCTGCACAAGACCGCCCTGGAGGTGCTGCAGATGCTTGTGGACAAGACCAACGAGCAGAGCTCGGCTCTGTTCCAGCGTGTGCACGCTGTGCTCGTCGACGCGGCCGCATCGACGACGACGGACGACCCGGAGCGCAGCTACGACTCGCTCTGCGCCGTGCTGCAACTGCTCGTCAAGGCCGAGCGCGACAACGACAGCTCCCTCCGGGCCCAGTCGGCTGCTGTGTACCGCGCGGCTATTGCCAGCGGCGCGGCCAGCCCGCGGTTCCTCCACGCGGCCACGGTGCACCTTGCGCCGGCGCTGCTCCATCTTGAAGCGGATGAGTTGAAGAGGAGAAAGTTGACGGAGGAGCTGCTCTGCGCGACGGTCGTCGCGTGGGAGCGCGTGTTGGTCGACATGCAGTCGCAGTCGACGGCAACGTTGACTGCCAAGGCCGCGCAGGGACTGCTGTATGTGGTCTGCCTGCTCGTACCGATCAATCCGCAGCTGATCGCGGACGGTGGCCTGCAGGCCATGATCGCGCGTGCGCTGGCGGAGAACGACCCACTGTTGCGAAAGCAGGGACTGCATATCCTCAAGGTGTCGTTCTCGCACTTCGTAGTCCAGGTAGAGCTGCGCGCTGCGACATTGGAGCCAGTGGCAGCGGTCGCTGCAGCGGAGGGCAGCCATGGCGACAAGACCAAGCAGAAGACGCGCAAGAAGAAGAAGGGCAAGGAGAGCACCGCGGCGACCAAGGCGTCTGCGCTGCCGGCGTGGGTCGCCATGTGGCAGCAGTTCATCACTGCGTCGGAGATCATCCTCATGCACCACGAGCAGCACCTGATCGAGCAGGTGTGGCCGCAGATCGAGCTGCTCATCCAGTCCTCGCTTGTTGTCATGGCCAGCGATCACGACGTGGACTTAAGCACGGCAAACGGCCATGATGGTGACTGGCCCGTGCGCATGTCGTTCGCGTGGACACGCAGTCTGCTGGTGCGCGTATTCAACCACGACAACGCGGCCGTTAAGCGCCTCTTCCTCTCTCAGCTGATGGAGCGCTGCGTCCTCATCTGGGACGACTGGCGAGCGCAATATGCCGTTCAGCGCGTTAACGACGAGTGCCAAGCGTTCGTGGATCGCTCCAAGTCCTTTGCGTGCGAGCAAGCGTTCAGGGACTTTGTCTTCGTGTCTGTGCTACGCGCGACCAACGATCCGATGCTGTACAAGAACTCCAAGCGTGCCGCCTTCCAGGCACTATTGACGAGGTTCCTCGGCTCGTTCCTGCGCTTCTGCTTGGAAGTGGAGGTTTACTATCCCACGTCGGCGGGATCTATTGATGGTGACGCATGCCGCTTTCATCTTTTGGATGACTACGTCAACGCCATGCACAACGCCATCTTCCGAGAGAACTCGGACGCGCACTCACCCGAGGCGCTCCAGAGTATCGCTCAAGCGTTTCAAGACAAGGGCCTTCAGCTCATCGCCAAGCGCCTGACCGCGTCTGCTGTGAGCGATAAAGGCTCGAAGCTGTCGCTACTGACAGCTCACGCGATTGAGCAGTGGCGATTCATCATGGAAGTGCACGTGCTGCCCTCGTTTCCGTACGCGGTGCGTGTGCGGATGCTCAACGCACTGAACCACGCGCTTACACGCGGGTTCACGGACGCATCGACGTTGTCGCTCACGACCGTTGCGCGTATCCTGTCGGTATTCCCGAGCAGTTCGATCGTTGCTGCGCGCGGAGACGCCCTCATCCACACCATCCAGTGGCTGCAAAGTCCAAGTATCGAAGCGGATGACAACGACGCAATCGCATTGATTGGTTCCGCGCTGCAGCGGTTCCTTCGCTCCGGCAATGCAGGTGTCGGTGAGGTCAGCAACGATGAAGCTGACGGCTTACTCAACGCCTCTCAATTGGCTCGATTGGTGCTCTTTACGGCGTCAGTCGCTGGTGGCCAGAAACTCGATGAGGACGAGAATGAGACGGAGGAAGGCGCGAGTGACCCTCGTCAGTCCGCGCAGCGTGTCGTGGTGTATCAGACACCGCTGTCGGCGCTGCTGCAAATGGATTCATCAAGGATCAACCTTCACTCTCTGGTCACGTTTGTGGCTGCGTTCGAGCAGCAGCGGCTTGACATCGAGCGTGATGCTCTTGCGGACAACAGCTCGACCAGCTCGCCGTCAATCGTCGTGGCGTTCCCAGCATTGCAATTCTATGGTGCCGTGGTTGGTGATGGCAGCGACGACAGCAATGTGTTCTCGTGCCAGCGACTGTTTGACATCGCGGAGGAGATTGCGGCGCAGTGGCTTGACAGTGAGAAGAGTTCGACCGTGAGTCTTGAAGATGTCGACGATGCCGAAGATGACTTCGACGCGCAAGTTGAGCTAATGACCTCCGCTACTTGGGTCATGACACGCATGGCTGTGTACATGATGGAGGATAGCGCAGATCTCTCCCTCGTGACGCGGCTGGACGCGTTCTGCGAGTCACTTGTGCGTCTCCTCGACCGCAAGGGCAGCACAAGCCCGGTAACTCTTCGTTCGCGTTCGCTGGCACTCCAAGCCCTCGCGATCGTCTCATCTAGTACGGCGGCTCTCGATGTACTGACCGCGTTCCAGGCTTCTCGCCTCGTGGCTCTGCTTGTCCAGTTGGACATGACGTCCTCCATCTCATCCAAGCCACTCACGAACGCCGGTATGAAGCAGCGCGCGTGGTGCCTGCGTGAACTCGCGGCCAGTAAGTGGTTTGTGATGCAGAACACGCTGCACGCGTCCTCGTTTGTACCGACTGCCACGCTGAGAAGCGTGTTCGACGATTGTCTGGACTCGCTCTCGACCGCCGGAATGAAGCCTTCGGCGCTCTTGCACATGGTCAACGTCTTGTCTGCGGCGCTGCGCCGCCTCGCTGGCCCTTTGGTCGCTGCGTCAGCTCGCGACGATGCTGATGACGATGAGGACAAGGCTGTTGTCATGGTATCGACGCTTCTACGCGAGCTATGGGATGCGTACGGTGACTGCAAGTCCAAGCCGGACTCGCTGACGCGCGCAGTCGTCTACTGCGCGTTCCAGCCGGCGTTCCTGCTGTCTCCGCGCTTGACCAAGGGACCGGATAGCATCATGCGCCAATGGGTGCACAAATTCTTGGCATTCGGCCGTGTTTACCGCCCGAACGTTGTGTTCCACGTGACCTGCCGCCTTTGCCAGGTTTGGCGCGCGAACCCAAGCGCGGCGCGCTGGTTCATCGATGAGATCGTTGACCTTCTGCTTTACAAGGAGCCTGTAATCGACGAGAAGGAGCAGCTTGCGAACACTAGCGAGGTCGACTGCGATGAGAACAGAGTCATCGACGACAGCCAGCTGCAGAAGGCGACGGCGCTGGCGTCGAACGCCAAGAACCGCTTTGTGCGTCTGATCGTGCTGAGCTTCCTGGACGAGCTCACTATCGAGGCCCAGGCTGCTGATAGCGACGACAACGACTGCGAAGACGAAGGTGATGATACTAGTGCACGACCCGGCCGGCGGCTGTTGACGGGACTGCTGCTGCGGCTTCTGCGGCTGAACGTGACGCCCGAGTGGCAGAAGCAGCACATGGTCAACAGTGACGGGTTCGGTCACAAGATCCGCGCGTGGCAGGCGCTTTGCGTGCTCGGTCAGCGCGTGGCAACTCGCTCTCTGGTCGAGAAGCACGTGGCGCCGCTGCTGCTCGAGACGCTGCCGACGCCGCAGCTGCCGGGTGTGCGCTTCTACATGGAGATCTTCGCCATGCAGCTGGTCGCGCAGTTCCCCCGCCCTGTGATGAGCATATGCCTGCTGCCGCTGCTGCGCAACTTCAATTTGACGCCTCAGGTCGGTGCGACGCTGCTGCTCGTGTGCGGCTACGCGGTTCACAATGTGCTGGACCGACTCGTCAATGGTGGCTTTGGTGGCTCCAGCAACGAGCGTGAGATGTGCGCGACGCTGCTCGAAGCGATGCTTCCATGGCTCAACTCGTCACACGGACACACGCGCGTGCTGACTCAGTACCTGCTGGCAGAGCTGCTGCCTCGGTATTTGCCGTACGAAGACGCAGACCTGTCGACGACTAACGGCAGCACCGAACGCCTCGACACGCGCTTCTTGCGGCAGCTAGCGCTGTACCTGAGCGAGAACAAGGAATGCAAGCGCATGTTCCGTCGGCAGACACAGCAAATCGACAAGTTCCAGCCGCAGTACGAGGCCTCACTGCTCGGCCTGTTGTCCTCATCCTACCTGAACGAGTTCCAAGAGCTGCTGCCACGTGACGAGCGGTTGATCTTCGCCACGCAGTTCCGCGACGCATTGAACGAGCTGTACGCGCAGTACCAACGCGAGTACCACGACGCGGCGCAACCAACTGCTGCTGCTCGTAGCGTTGAGCGTGGTGACGTCGCTCCGAATGATGCGGCGGCCGAGGCATTGGCGTCGATGACGCTGAACGTCCAGCGCAAAATTGACACGCACCCAATGGTGCTGCTTGATGACGCTGCTCTGCCTACAGCTCTGCAGCAGCAGCAGCTTGGGCACGCGGGCGGCGGACGGCTGCGTCAGCCAGTCATCATGTGCGCAAGTCTTGTGGACAAGGTGCCGAACCTTGCGGGTCTGGCGCGCACTTGCGAAATCTTCAACGCGCAGGCGCTAGTAGTGCCAAGCGAGCGCGTTCTCCACGACGAGACGTTCGCGGCAGTGAGCGTCACAGCCGACAAGTGGATGCCGATCGAGGAGGTGCGGCCAGACCTCGACGACCTCCTGGCTGCGCTGCAAAGGTGGAAGCGCGAAGGCTACACAATCGTCGCGGTGGAGCAGACGGCGTCGAGCCACTGCTTGTCGACGTTCCAGTTCCCGAAGAAGATGGTCATCGTCCTCGGCAAGGAGCGTGAGGGAGTGCCCGTAGAGGTGCTGCAGGCTGTCGACGCGTGTGTTGAGATCCCGCAGTTCGGTGTCATCCGGTCGCTCAACGTGCACGTGAGCGGCGCGCTGCTGCTCTGGGAGTACACGCAGCAGCACATGACGTGCTAAGCTGCGGAAGGGCGTGGATTATAGACTTTCCGCTTACTTTGCGATCCTATTTGCCATGAAGGCTCTTTGTGGGCCTCAAGGGTGCTGGTGGGCGTTTGGACGTGACGCGGACGCCGACAACAAGTAGTTCGCTCACAGTTGTCGTCGTGCGAACGGAATTGCTGCTGTCTTCAATCAGTTTGTGCTTCGTGATGGTAGCAGCTGTGCGAGGTGCTTTAGTGGCGGATGTGTGCACGGACGATGCCTTCGGGAGGAAGGAAGGGCGTAACGCTGGCGTTCGGCCGCGTGCAGGCGGCGGTGGCAGTGGCAGCATCTCCTGAAACCTCGTGTTAGATCGGGGATTCAGTGGCGAGGAGCAACATACCTTAGGCAGCCAATTTACCGGAGTATCGACACGGTGACAGTTCCTTTGCACTGGATGCAGCGGTAGTCGCGCTTGCTGTTGTTTCGGCGCATTGGATCTCATCTCCGCAACGAGTTTGTCGTCCGATAGCGTCAGAACGCCAGTGTGTTGCTCCTGTGGAGGGAGGGAGGTGATGAAGTCACGACCGACGACCTGGGTATGCTCGCTGTTGCTCTCAGTAATGTCACTTGCTTCTGGAGATGGCGCCTGCGCGGGTTGCCTCGGCACTGGAGCTGGTGGCGGCATGACAGCCACGTCATCAATGCCATAGCACTGATCATGGTTATCAATCACAGTCGTGGGATCTGAAGTTGCCGATGATGCCGAGGGTTTCATGGGCTCTGCGACTGGGACTTCATCGGATCCCAACACCGCGACCGACGTGAGCGACGCTAGTGACGTAAGCAATTCTTCGGCAGTTGGTCGTTTGCTTGGGTCTCGCTGGAGCATCCAGTCCACCAAATCTCTCACCTTCTTGTCACCAGACTGCTCGACTGTGACCGGCAAGTACTCTCCCCGAGTGATCTTCCGCACGACCGCAGGGTACGACGGCGCTCTGAACGGCGGCTGACCCACGAGCATTTCGTATAGTAGACAGCCAAGCGACCAAATGTCTGTCGGCGTACCGTGAGGCTCGCTCTCAAGCAACTCCGGGCTCATGTACAGGGGCGAACCCACAACCGTCTGCGCGAGCGCCGCGGTGCTCGAGAGCGTCTTGCTAGAGCCAAAGTCGCCGACAACGGCGCGAAGGCCGTCAGAGACCAGTGTCGAGCGGAACAAGAACACGTTCTGCGGCTTCAGGTCGCGGTGCAGCACGTTGCGTGCATGGAGGAACGCGACGCCCTCGACAATCTGTCGTTTGGACAGCGAGGATATGAGGATTAGGCCATGAGCAATGCATAGGGGACCTTGAGAGGAGGCAGCAAACCTGAGTGAAGAGCTGCAGTGATAACTTGCGGTGATGCTGGCGACTCTCGCCATCGGTATCGCCTTCAGCGTCTTGAGCGGCCAGCAGGAACCCCGTAAGGTCTCCAGCGTCTGCGAACTCGAGCACCAGCAGCAACAGGTTTGGGCTGTTTTCGTCGCGGAACGCGTCCAGAAGCGAGATGATGTGAGGGTGGCGCGGTAGTCGGCGAAGCACGACCGCTTCTTCCAGACAGCCTCGCCTTCGAGTACGGTGTTAGTGAGAGGCAAGAAGCGTGTCGCCAGTCAGAGAGCTCGCACCGCTCGATGGGCGAAAGGAGCTGCAAGTCTACTTCTTTGACGCATACCCTGTCGCCATGGACCCGGCGTTGGCACAAGAACACCTTCGGCATCCAGGAAAAGCACGGCCAGCAGGTGTCAACACATCCATCGCATCAACAACGTTCAGCCCAAGGACTTACGTCACCGAATGCGCCTCGACCGATGCGGTCTATGATCTCCAAGTCACCACGCGGCTTGAGCGGGACCAGCTCGGCCCCATCGTGCTCCATGTCGCTTGGTGGATGACCTGAGGACAGCCAAAGGGCGGATAACAGCGTGTCGAGCATCGGCTGTATTTATAGGACATCCGATCTGACCAAGTCTCGCCGTGTGCTTCTGCATTGATCAGATATTCGCTCGCTTGGGAAAGCATTTGACAGTGCTCTCGAGAACCTTGAACGACACCTCGGTGAGCTCTGGAAGCTCGATGCACTGACCTGAACAGTGCCGGAGGACGCTCAGCTGTGTCCAAAGGAGGAGTGATCATCATGAGACACAGCAAGCCAACCCGTCGCTGAACCGATTGGGACCTCACCGTGCCGTGGACGTCTCGCGAGTATCCACTCGCGAGCGGCGCGACCGTAAAGGAGACCGTCGCCATGTCGAGCAGCGCCGCGTTCTGTCAATCAGGATCAGGGGGCATTTACGCACCAGTGTTTGTTAAAATCGACTTGTTCAACGGCACATGAGCGCCTCCACCACGAACCATGTCGATTGATTGGCTTGATGCTGTCTCCGACATCTCCGTGTCGGTGTGTGTGAGCGCGACGACGTTCGCGGAGCCCTAGTCTCACAAGGAGTCACCGAACACAAATCTTTAGCTTCACCACCAGGAGTAGAAAAACACGTGCGCCGACCTCACGTTGGCCTCGCGCGTGAGCGCCTTGCAGCATCGCAGGAAGTGCACGACTCGGAGCGGTCCGAAGCGCCACTTGAGCGCGCTCAGGTCGTCCATGACGACCGACGCAGGCTCCTGCGCGTCCATCGACTCCGCCGAGACGCTGTCGTGAATCTCGTCGAACAGCTCGGCCAGCGTCAGCGCCTCCAGCCGGTCCGGGTCCGAGAACAAGTCGAGCACGCGCAGCCGCCGCTGCTGCTCCAGCACGCGCAGGTTGACGCCCTGCCGCCACGATCAAAGTCTCAGAGGTTGGGAACAGTGCTACAGCTGCAATGGCTGATTGGACGGAAGACGCACCAGCTTGCGCGCCACGGCGAAGTAGTGCTCTTTGGACTGCGCCGCGTTCACGAGCACCACGCGATGGCCTGCCACCTCCGTTAGTCATTGAATGAATGGCATTTGTGACCGACTTTGCGGACGCGTACCGGCCTTGGCGAGCAGCGAGAGGAAATGGTGCACCAGGAAGGCGCCGCCGGCGTCCGCGTGGTCGCGCAGCAGCACCAGCTCGCCCCTCGGCGCCACGTCCGCCGGCCACGACAAGCGCTCGCTCACTCGCACCAGTGCCTCCATGGTCGCCAATGTGGCTAGACAGAAAAATACGCCCCCTTTCTAGTTAAAACCCTGTACCATCTAATCTGCAAGTGTTCTTTTGTATGGGCTTGAATGGATTGATTGTTGCATTCTACCTTTCAGAATAGATTTAGTGATTGGAAATGTTGGGAATCCGAGTGATGGTAGAGTTTAGGGTTATAATGGTTACGGAAATAAAACATTTGTAGCTCTATCGTGATCTTCTTTTAGAAGCTGTCAACCTACACTTGATGTCTGTATGAAAGCTAAAAAAGTTGACACTTTTACGAAATTTGCCGAATTTTAACAAAACAGGGTGAAAGAATTGGATTCAAATAACAGATGAGGGTGAGTTTTTATCGATTTTTGACCGTTCGTGCTGATAACCAGGTTATTGTCGCTTTGTTTGGTTGGATATGGGGAGATCGTGTGACACAAAACGGTATGTTTTTCGACATCGTCGGATTCATTCACGACCATGCACGTCTGAACACGCCGCGGAGTTCCGATGTCCGCACTGTGGCTTCGTCGCGGGCCGAGACGCGAATGCAGCGTTCAACATGTTGCGCTTCGTCAGCGGAGGCTCGCCATCCACCACTGAGGCGCCACCACCCACCACCACCACCTTCGTGTCTCGGGCTGCAGCGAGGCGCACACCGACTCAAGTTGTCGGCCGACAAACACCTCCAAGTGACCTGTTTGTTGTGGACTGTAGTACAAAAATCAAGTTCACAATATCGCACCGTGCTTTTATTCGATCCACAGCAGTCCGAAATTGTCGGACTGACACGTCGTCGATCAGGACGACGTCCAAGGCGACGATGTCGTCCTCGTCGAGCGTGCTGGGACGCGCGGTGCGCGGCGGGTCGTACCTGTTCCTTCAGCGCGTGCTCACGTTCGCACTCAACTCGCTGGTGCTGCGGCGGCTGCGGCTGAGCGTCACGGGGGCCGTCACGGTGCGGCTCGAGCTGGCGCTCGCCTCCGTGTTCCTGCTGCGCGACGGGTTCCGCCTCGCCTTCCTGCGCATGCCCTCGCTCGACGGCGACCACATCCGCCAATATCGGGGGCTAGCAGCATCACCATCAGCTGATGGAGCGAGCGAAGCCACCAAGAGCCGAGAGACAGAGCCAGCAGACTCGCCGACGCTGCCGGAGCTCGTCCGGCCGCTCGTCAACGTCGCGTGGCTGTCGACGGCTATGAGCTGGGCGATCGCGAGTGCCATCGCTGCGTTCACGCTGCTGACTGCCGATGCCAGCGAGCAGGAGAGCGAGCTGCGCGACTACCCGCTCGTGATGGCCATGTACTGCGCCGCGGCCATGGTGGAGGCCCTGGCCGAACCCATGTACGTGCTGGCGCACTGCAGCGTGCTCGTGTCGTGGCAGGTGTCGGCGCAGGCGGCGGCCTTCCTCGTGCGCGGTCTGGTGCAGTACGCGTGCATCTTCGCGCTCGACCTGGGGCTGCTCGCGTACGGACTGGCCGAGCTGAGCTACGCGCTGACGCTGCTGCTGGTCTTCGCCGGCCTCTTCTGGCGGCGTATGCGCGAACCTGATGCTCGTGACGCGTTCGCACTCGACAGCATGCGTCAGTTGCTGCCACGCGCACCGTCAGAAGAGACGGGGAGCTGGTTCCAGAGTGATTTGCTCGTGTTGCTCGTGCCCTTCAGTCTGCAGAGCGGCGTCAAGTACCTGCTCACGGAGGGCGACAAGTGGGTGCTGTCGGTGTTCGCCACCTTCCAGAACATGGGCGTGTACGGCATCGTCTTCCACCTCGGATCGCTAGTGCCGCGCATGGTCTTCCTGCCGATCGAGGAGGCAACCAAGACGATCTTCAGCAAGCTGGCGACGTCGTCCGAGTCACAGGAAACGAGCAACGGTCGCGACCTGCTGCTGCTGCTGCTCAAGCTCATGCATCTTGTGGGACTGACATTCTCGTGCTTCGGTGCCAATTACGCGCCGACGCTGGTGCTGCTGCTGTACGGTGTCGAGAAAGCGCGCATGGGCGTGGGCGACGCTCTGGCTGTCTACTGCATCTACATCCACTTTCTGGGGCTCAACGGAGTCTGCGAAGCGGTTGTCCACGCTGTAGGCGACAAGCAGCAGCTCATGCGCCTGAACAAGCTCATGGGTGGGTTCTTCGTCATCTACGCGCTCAGCGCGCTCGCGTTCATGCAGGTACTCGCGCTCGGGACCGTCGGCATCATCCTCGCCAACTGCGTCAACATGGCGTGCCGGATCATTTACTGCCTCCGCTTCTTGTCCAAGCGGTTCCCCGATGTGAGCACCAAGCGCGGCGCTAGTTCGTGGACATTCTTAAGCGCGTCGCTCCCGGACCGCTTTGTCGTCGCGGCGTTCGCGAGTTCGTTCGTTGTAACGTCGGTCTCCAAGCGCCTGCTGCTTTCGGAAAGTGAAGAGGGTGGCTCATTCCGGTGGAGCGAGTCATGGACACGACATGCGATCCACATCGCGGTAGGTATGGTGTGTCTGGCAGTTGTGGCTCTCACGCTGTTCGTCAAGGAGCGTCGCGAGTTACTGAGCCAAATCGCGTTGCTGCGGCGCTCGCGCTCCGATACTCCAGCATCAACTGACAAGAAGCAGCACAAGGAGTGATGATGGCCAAGCCAAGACGACGACTCAAGAGTTCATGAGGAGACATAGATAGCTCAAACGGCTGGAGGAAGCGTCGTGACAACCGTTCAGAAAGGAAACCTTTGCAAGCGAGTGGCAGGCTTCGTTGGCATCGATCAGACTGCTTGCGACTCTCATGGATGGTCAAATGGAGCGGCGCAGGCACCGCGGGATGGCACTGGAGCTCGATGGCGCCGACTTGGTAGGTATTGCGCCGCCGCAGTCAGCGCCAGCCGCACGTGGAGCACAGGAGGATCAAGTAATTCGGCAGGAGCTCGAGCGAGTGAGTACAAGGAGCAAACTTGTCTTGATAGCTTGCCACTGACTCTTGATTGGCGCGCAGATTCCGTCGCTGACGCCCTGGATGGAATTTGTTGCCCACGATGCATCGCTCTCGGAGGAGATGAACGCGTGAGATGGTCTCCATCACTGCCGGTCGAGATGACATTGCCAATCTGACGGCACAGTTGTTGTGGTCGTTGATACTCCTCCAATGCCGAAAGACAACTAGCGGCACACGTGGGCGAGCAGGTAGTGCTGGAGCTCTCGCGCATCCTCGTTCGCTTAAAGCGGCAGCAGCGCGAGCGCGAAACCGCAGGCGTGTTATCCCCGCGAGCAGCTCGCGCTTTGCTGGAAAGCCGCTTGGTTGTCGAAGTCAAACGCGGCGTCGATCTCGAGCGCATTGTCTCGAACGTATGCTCCTCCACTCGGCAAACCACTGCTCGGGCACGTTCTGATGATCTGATGGACTGTGTGGTGATTCTCTTAGACGTTGTCGGCCATGAAGACTGCCCAGCTGATGGCAGACCAAGCCAATAAAGTGCGGGCTTCGCCGTTGCGAGGACATGACGGTGCTGACAGTGAGAGCCACGATTCCCAGTCAGCCTCTCGCGCGTGGCGACGGGGGAGTATGGCCGTAACTGCCATGGCTCGCAAACCAACGTCTCCAAGACGAAAGGGGACTGGTACCAAAGACCAGGCCATTGATGCGGCCGCGAGGAGGAACAAACGCCCTGGAACAGTCAACATGACCGAGCCCTCTACTCAAAACCTGGACGACGACTCGGTGTTTGCGATGGGAGACGCGGCCGCTTCGAGCTCGTCCGGGTCGTCAGCACTACTTTGTGTGCAGTTTCCACCGCGAGACCCTCGCTCGCTGAGCGAGATGCTGGACGAGGACGAAGCGAACCGAAGAGCGAAAAAGGAAAGCAAGCAGAGTAAAGTACTGGGCGAAGGCGATGATAACGGCAGCTTCGAGAACAACAGCAGCGATGAGGACGAGGCGACAGGCTTCTGGAGGCGAGCTGTGCCGGACAGCGCTGTCGAGGACGCGACATCTCCTGTTTCGCGTCGAGAGCCTCCGTCGGACCGTGTGCGATACATCATGACGACGCGTCTTGGTGCACTGCCACCGACGAAACGCATCTTGGACGAGTATCCGATCCCCAAGGAGATTCTGGACGCGCTCGAACGCCACCGGCACTTCCACATCGACGAGTTCTCGCTCGAGACATCATTCGACCCGATCCGGATCAGCAATGACACAACGGACGGCAACAACAGCAACAACAACACGGCTTCTCTCGCTGCTGGGTGGGAGTGCTACGTGCGCCGCTCGGTGCCTCTGGAGCGTAAACCGGTGTCGTTCGTGCTGGCGTCGCTTGCCGTGGCCCCAGAGCGGCCGGTGCCGCCTCCGAGTGACATTTTCCACCAGCACGTGCTTGCAGCGGCCAGCAGCGAGGCAGCGATGCTGGCCGAGGTGCGGCAGCTCTACGACCACGTGCACGACGCGTACCGCGAGTTCCGCTCGACGCTCCACCGCAACTTGGACGTGTCCTACCTCGTGGACCTGGCCTTCCGCTCGTCGCTCAACTCGGCGTCCTTCTTCCTCGACGATGATGACGACCAGGTCGGCGGATCGGTCGTCCCGAACGAGGTGACGGTCAAGATCCCGCAGCACTTGCAAAAGCGAGCGGCAGCCTTCTCCTCCAACTCGTCCAAGTGGCGCGTCGCCAAGAAGGGAGCGACGCGGATGAGCAACCGACGCGGAGCCATCGCGCTGAACGTCAAGAGCGAGGCCGCGACCGTCGTCCAGCGCAATGAGATGGTCAACAAGCTCACGACCTTCTCGGTGCAGGAGGTGCGGCTCATGGAGCTGTGGCACAGCCACGACCCGGAGAACAGCAGCGGCAACAACGAAGCGGCGGCTGTCGGTGGGGAGGAGCCAGCTGCAGCGCCGCTGGACCCGATCCCGATGCCGCCGGTGCTGAGCGCGCGCTTTGAGGCCGTGTGGCGCGAGCTGCAGATGCCTGCGGAGGAGCGACTGGACTTGGCCATCAAGTACTCGTCCTTGACGGGCTCCACTCGACTGGCGGACGCCGTGACACTGTGGGAGCTGAGCGCGACACTCATCCGAGAGCGAGAAGAGCTGCTGCGACTCGTTCGAGGTGCTGCGGCCCCTTCTCGCGTCGCCAAGTCCTCGGCCATGGTCGCGACGGAGATGGCAATGTTCCAGGACCTGACGGCGTCCTCGGTCGCTCTCAAGGAGGCGCTCGTGCTCACTTACGTTGAAGTCGGCGACTTTGTGCGTCTCCATTTGCTGCAGCGTGTTGTCAACTATTAGCGCGACGCCAGACTGACCCGGACGTGTCTGTGTGCAGGTGACGTACGGCGGCAACTTCTACCTCGCGAGGATGGAGTACGAGGCCACGGAGCTCAGGTACCGCCGCGGTTCACGGTCACAGCGCCAGTCGGTCCGCCTAAACTCACGCCTTGCTGCTGCTGTCGGACAGAGACCTGGTGCTGCAGAGCATGGACGCCGCCAAGCGCCGATCCAATGAGGATGCGGCACTAAGCGACGGCACCAAGATCGGCGCACAGACCACGAGCCGGCGCACGGCCTCGGACTGAGTGCTCGACCGTCTCGAGCAATTCAAATGCATACATAGTATTTAAATGTCGATGGCCACCATCCCGAGGCGAGCGCCTATGCGTCGCGATCACTCGTCTTGGCCCGCTTCGCCTTCTTCTTGTCCTTCTTGCTCTTCTTCTTCTTGTCCTTCGTGGACACTGCGCCGTCTTCGCTCGTGTCAGCGCTCTCGACGCTCGTGCTGTCCACCTCGGACGTTGGCTTGGCCGTCGCCTTGGTCGCCAACTTGCCCGCCACGTGCAGCGCATCGCGCTTGAGCTTCCCCTGGCACGAGCCGTAGGCGCGGCGGCCGAAGAGCTTGCCGCCCGTGGCCGCGAACAGTTCCTCGTCGGTCGGCACGCGGAACCTGCCACCCCCTGCCTCGTCCTGCTCGTCGCCCGAGCGCTTGCGCTTGCGGTCCTTCTTGCTCTTCTTGCTCTTCTTCTTCTTCTTGCCGGCGTCGCCATCGTCGTCCGAGTCGGCGGCCACCTGGATCTTGTCGGCCAGCTTATCGTAGACGTTGTACCACCACTGGTTCTTCTGCTCCTCGACGCCCACCTTCTCGGTGCCGACGCCCGCGAGCTCCTCGCGCTTCTTGACCTTGACGTGCGAGACGCGGCCCTGCTCCTGCTTGCCCAGACCCTTGCCCGCCGACCAGCCCATCTTCTCCATCTGCCGCCGCGCGAACTCGGACACGCCCGCCGCCGCGCTCTCGTTCGCCATGCCGCCCAGCTTGTTCAGCATCTTCTTGCCCACCAGCGGCAGCGCAGCGGGCGTCGCGGGGCCCGCAGTCGTCGTCGCCATCGTCATCTTCCTGCGGTCCGAGCGATAGCCGATCGAAGATGATGGAATGGACCTCCGCGCTCCGCCTCCAATAGTTGTCAAATCCTGTCTAAAAGCATATATTTGGACGTATGCGGTATAATAGGTGTAGGGATTCATGACGTCCCCCGCTGGTGTCGCTCGCTCGGACGCTGCAAGCCGGGTGCTGCCAAAGTGGGCGGCCATGGCCGCCACAACTTGTCCGTCGGACAACAGTTTGCATCGTCGGGACAGTTGGCAGGGAGGCTGGAGAGCTGCTGGAAGATCGCAAACTCGTCGCGTCCAGACCGAAAACCTCGTCATTTCGTTGCATTGTATAAATTAGATTTTATGAAATTTGTGCACTTTAAAAAAATATAATGTTCATGCTTATGATACTCATTGGCATGTCGAAATTAATGTTGAGTGGACATGGTGTGTCTTGAACCGACTTCCACGACATGGCGATCCAAATCCAGACCGAACGCCGAGAGATTCTCATCGGTTTGTTGCTGACCGCTCAAGCTCTGGAAGGGATCATCTCCACTGCATCCGCCGGGATTGTGAGCCTGCCTCCACGCATGGTGAAGTGCTCAGCATCTGTCGCTGGCAGAGCCACAGTGACGTTTGGCAACTGCGAGCGAGCGAGCCACATACCGCGTCTCCTTCCATGGGCTTCGCGTTCGACTTGGCTGCAACGTGTCCGGATAGAGAAGAGCGCTACGGCCACTGTTGCTCTCTCTCGGTGTAAAGTGTTGCGTGGCAGGCTCCGATCGCCACGACTTTGCCACCGCCTTCGTCTCGCTGCGCAGTGTGCAACGAGCACAGTTGGACGCGACTTGTGGACTTGCGTGTGCGATCGCCTTTCGACTGGCCGTTCGAATAGGATATGATCTCATCCCGCTGTCGCTCCGACCCGCGAATGAAAGACTCTGCTCCTCTTGTCAGTCGAGACGACGCTCGACGAGATCCGAGCACTCTCCCCGCGTTCTCGACGATGACTGCTGTCACCAAGCCTCTACTCCACTTTGGCTCATCTACCCATTCAGTGCGCCGCCAGTCCAATGCACTATCGAAGGCTTCAACTCTCCAATGGTTACTGCTGTACGCCGTGCAGATGAGGCTGGTCTGGACATGAGCGAGCGAGTTGGGATCCCCCTTCTCTCTTTGTCGTTCCGACCACAGCCGCTTATCACTCGTGTGAAGCTGAACCATTCACGCCGACAGCGCCACAATCGAATTCTCTGCAAGGACCAAGACCAGCTCGATCGAAGAGCGCTTGGTCTTCAACTGTATCCAACGCCTTCAACTCGCTTGCTGATAATGCTGCTGCCAAGCCAACAGAAGATTGCGGAGCTCCCGCTGGTGGTCAGCCGTGTGCACACCGTCATGCACATGCTGCTCGTCGCGTTGCCTGCCGCGGCGCTCTATGCGCTTCTCGGATCCGTCGGATACCCTCAATACCCGGGCAGAGGTCGACGAGCACGTTCAACATCTCGACCTCGCCAATTCACTGGGACAGGCAGCCACAGCAAAGCACTGCATCCGCCAGTCTCGCCACCACGTCAGCTCCCGTCGACGCTTCCGCTCCTCGGCAACATAATCGAGCTCGCAACGCAAGGCCCGCGGCTTCACGATTGGTTCGCAGAGCTTAGCGCCAGCTATGAAGGCAGTCCGTTCGTGCTTCACATGCCTGGAAAGCCGGACCTTGTCGTGGTCTCCTCGCCCTCCAGCTTCGAAGACATCCAGAAAATGCAGGCCGACAACTTCGCCAAGGGAGACAACTTCCACGACCAACTCACCGACTTCCTCGGGAACTCGCTCTTCATCGTCAATGGCGACAGCTGGAAGCGTCAGCGCAAGATTCTCGCTGCGCTATTCAGCTCCCGCTCGCTGCGCTGTCACATGGCGCCGACCGTCCAAAAGCACACCAAATCGCTGCTGCGGGTCACGACTCAAGCCGCAAACTCGGGCGAATTGCTGAACGTGTCCAGGCTCATGCATCAGTTCACGCTCGCAACGTTCGCTGAGATCGGATTTGGTGTCGACATGCAGTGCCTCGCGTCCGCGGATAACCACGAACAGCCAATCAGCCGTGAATTTGAGCGAGCGTTCGACGAGGCACAGCAGCTCGTCGCAGACAGATTCCGCATGCCGACAAGTTGGTGGAAGTTGCTGCGGTGGCTCAATATCGGCACGGAGCGTCGTCTTCGCCAAGCCCTAGACGTCGTGAACTCACAGACTGCTCGGTTCATCTCGGAGTCAATGGGGCGTCGCAACAACCGCATTCAAAGTGGGCTGCACAACTCTGCTGACTTCGCAACGAAGGACCTCATCTCGCTCATCATGGACGCTATTGCTATGGAGGACGCCGATGAGTCCAACAATGAGACGATGAGCGCCACGATGGTTCGAGATCTAGTCACCACGGCGCTCATGGCTGGCCGCGACACGACCGCTGACACGCTCAGCTGGTTCTTGCTCACACTGAGCGACCACTCGCGTGTCCAGCGCGAGATCTGCTCCGAATTGCTGGCTCAGATCCCGCAACTCGCAAGCGATCCAGAGTATGTCCCAACAGTCGAGGACGTGCAGGCTTTGCCGTACCTTGAAGCGGCGATCCGTGAGGTCATGCGACTGTACCCAGCGGGGCCGTTCACAGTCAAGCACTGCGTGTGCGACACTGTACTCAGTGATGGCACCTTCATCAGCGCCGGAACGGATGTTGGGCTCTCCGTCTATGCCATGGGCCGCCTTCACAGCGTCTGGGGACACGACGCATCCGACTTCCGGCCTGAGAGATTTCTCGAAGAACAAGTGGGAGGCGGCACGCAGCGATGGACACTGCGTCAGATGTCTCCTTTCCAGTTCAGCGCCTTTAGTGCGGGCGATCGACAGTGCGTGGGACGACGACTGGCCATGCTTGAGATGAAGGTGGCGCTCTCAGCGTTGCTCGCTCGCGTCCGCTTCGAGGCAGTGAGTCCAAGGACAGCGATGGGGCAGACGTACACGCCGGGCATCACGCTCCCGATGAAGACACCGCTGCGAATGAGGGTACAC